>JAOEGS010014272.1:0-14998 GCA_025447755.1 Corythornis vintsioides
GGGGTCATCCAGGGGGGCTCGCCCCCCCCCCCCCCATCCCATCCCACCCCATCCCATCCCATCCCCGGCTCAGCACTGGCCAGCCATCATCAAGGCACTTGGGTTGAGACAAGACTTTGCTGAGAGCCTCTTCCTCCTCCTCCTCCTCCTCCTTCTCCTCTTCCTGACTGTGAGGAGCCTTGGTGTGAGCCAGAGGTCCCCAGGGTTCACCCCAAAAACCTCCACCCACCCCCCCACCCCATCTCTCAATAAATAAGAAATAACTTAAATGAGGGGAGGCCTCAGCAGTGGGACCCCCCCCCCCTGAAATTGTACTGACCAGGATGCCTTCCCGTCGTCCCCCCTCTCCTACATCCCCCCCACCCCACTGCTAGCCTGACACCCAGGGTGGGGGTGACCGCAGGGGGTCCCCGCTGCTCCCGCCGGTGACGGTTGGGGGGCTGTGCAGATGCAGGAGCCGCGGCCACGGGATCTGGGAGGCGTGGCCATGGGATCCTGGATGTGCAGCTGTGGGATCCGAGACGCTCGGCTACGGGACTGTGCAGCTGCGGGATCTGGAAGGAGCAGCTGCGGGATCCGGGAGGAGTGGCCGCGGGATGCGGGATGCAGATGCCGCTGGCCCGCGGCTACTTGCGGAGCTGGAGGCTCTCCAGGAGGACACGCTTGTGGCCGGGCTCCAGGACTCCGGCCTCCTCCAGGTCCTCTTCCGTGATGTCGCTGGGGAGGGCGGCACAGGCGTGGGGCTCAGCAACCCCCAACAGGTACCCCAGCCCCGGGAGAGGGGGGTGCAGGAGCCCCTCGCTCACCATGAGGGCTTACTGGGAGGCAGCAAGGACCCCCTGGGGCCCTCTGAGGATAACAAGGACCCCCCCCCGGTCAGGACGGCACCCCCCCAGAACAGCAGGGGCGCCCAGGGGCAGGGCCAACACCCCAGGGCAGGAAGGGCAGCAAGGACCCCCCCCCCCCCCCCCCCCCCCCAGCTCAGCAGAATGACCCACCCAGGCATCACTTTGACCTGTCCCTGAGGAGGTTGTGAACCCAGTGGAGCTAGCAAGAAGGGGGAGGAGGTCAGGGTAGGTGTCAAAGGGGGGGGTCCCCAGGGTGCTGCTCACCTGAGGAACTCCAGGTCGTCCCAGCCGTTGCGCACCAGCCCCTCCTCGTACCGCTCCAGCCCCAGTGCCCGCAGCCATTCACCCACCCCGGGCACAGCACCCACGGCCCGGCCAGCCTGGCACAGCGCCTGTGCACCAGCATCCGCACCCTCAGCCTTGTGGCACCCACTCCCACCCTGGAACCCTGGCATGGGACCCCTGCCAAGGGCCCCTAGGATAGGACCCTCTGGATGAGACCTAGCACTTCAGGATGGAAGTGCTAGGACCCCAGCGGCTGACAATCCCAGGATGGGATCCCCAGGATGGGATTTTCAGCATGAGATCCCCAGGATGAAACCCTCAGGATGGGGCCACCAGGATGAGACACCCCCCTCAAGGATCAGACCCCCCTGTATCCCCTGGCCCTAGAGGTGTGGGGCTGAGCCCACATGGATGCCCAGCCTCTGCCCTCCCCAGCTGCAGTTTGTGCCCCTCAGCAGCCCCCAGCTGAGCCCCACAGCCCCAGCACACCCCAAAACATCACCACACCCCTATCACCCCACACACACACTCAGTTTACCTCATGGGTCCCAGCACCCTGACTGCCCGCCCCCCTCCACCCCGACTCCAACACCCACCTCCTCCGCCAAGTCCTCCTGGATGCTCTCCCGGATGGAATGCGGGGGGAAAGCGATGGGGCGGCCGTAATCAGGGTGCAGGCAACGGAGGGGCAGCTCCAACCGCCCCCCTTTAGCCAACAGCGGTTGCGGGGGGAGCCCCCTCCCCTTCCCCCCAGCGTAGTCCACCTCGCTCAACGTCTTGGCGATCTGAAGCACCGAGCAAGAGCGGTCATCCAGTAGCCCACCAGCCACCAGGAGCCCCCCAGCAGGAGGAGGTAGCCCCCCGGTAACGGGTGTCCCACCAGGTCCCTCCAGCCCAAAGCCAGCCCCGGCAGCGGGGGGAGGCCGGGGCTGCAGCTTGGGCGGGGGGGACTCGCCGAAGACCGGCCGGGGTTTGGGCTCCTCGCGTCCAACGGGCACTGGCGGCACCTCCTTGGGGGTACTGGGGAAGGGGCTGGGGGGCCCCTCCAGCTCGCGGGGCAGGGGCGGCGGGGGGAAGTCGGGGGGCGGGAGGTTGAGGGTGCCGGGCTCCTCGTCGTCGGAGCTCTCCTCGCCGCGGCAGGCGGGTGCCCGGCCGCTCGAAGGGTGCTGGCGCCGCTCAGGTACCGTCACTTGGACCTTGGCCTTGGGCGCGGGGGGTTTGCCGGGGTCACCGGGCACCAGCAGCTGGTGCGGGACCCCCTCCAGCACGTAGTACGCCGGGTTGTTGAAGCTGTTCTTCAGCGGCGCTTCCGCCGGCACCTCCGCCTTGGGGCTGCGTGCACGGAGGGGTGAGTGTGGCACCCGAGGGTGCCGTCGTCGCCCCATCCCCGACCCTGCCTGTCACCCACTCACCGGCTCGGGGTGGCCTCGTCCCTGGTGCTGCTGCGGTGTGGGCCTGAGGGGCGGGGGGCTGGCGTGGCGCTGAGCTTCTCAGACTCCTCTGGCAGCTTCGCCGGGGGGATGGTGGTGGTGGCAGCGGGCTCGGCACCAGGGGGTTTCCGGCACACTGACCTGGGTAACAAGTATCGGGTGTCCCATGGGGCTTGGGACCCCCAGGAGGGGGTTTGGACCCTCCAGAATGGGGCTCAGAACACCAGGATGGGACTCAGGCCCTCAGGATGGGGCTCAGCCTCCTAGGATGGGGCTCTCAACCCTCCCCAGGACTCCCAGTCCCACGCAGTCTCCCCAACCATCGGCCACCGGTGCTCCCCAGTGCCCACCAAGCCCCATCCTCCGTACTTGGCATAGTCCTGGTTGGCTCTGGCTCCCAGTGGCACCTTCCCCTTGCCAGCTGCCGTCTCATCCTTATCGATGCTGATCCATTCTGCAGGGGGACAGGGACTCAGCTCGGGGGGTCGCATCCTCCAGGGCTGACCATACACATCCATACCAGGCCCAGTAGGTTGCAGGGAGGGGTTGGTGCCTCACCGTAGAGCCTCTCACGGGTGCCCAGGCGCTCAGCGGGCACTCGGACCTTCATGGAGCCGCGGATGTTGCCGGTCTCCTCGCCACGGTGCGACAGGAAGGTGAGGAACTGCTGCGCCGTGCTGCCGATCATCGACTTCAGGGCGATGACACACTCCCCTGGGGGCGCAAACGGGCGGACAGGGGGGTCACAGGGGGTCTGTAGCCCCAAGGGAACGCATGCCCAGGAAGGTGGCACCCACCGTAGGACTCGTAGCCATCGAGGGATTTGACGGTGAGCAGGAGGTGCTGGTCCTGCAGGTACTCGATCTCCGAGAGGATGGGCTTGAGCTGCGGGCAAGGGGATGCGAGGGTGGTGTTAAGACGGGGTCTTCCCTCCATGCCCCCCAGCCCTGCCCACCCCCCACGCCCTCCTCACCGTGGGCAGCTGCCGAGATGACCACTGCACCTTCAGGAAGTTGATGTTGTCGCTGCTCTGGCTGTCGTTCTCAAAGCTCTTCTTGAACTCTGCAGGGTTGGGGGGATGTGGTGTGGCCCCCATCAGCTCCTCAGCACCCTGCCATGCCCCTGAAACCCCCACTGAGCCCCCCAGCGTTCTGCCAAGTCCCACCAGACCCTGCTGCACCCCTCAGAAATCCCTGAGCCGCCCAGAACTCCACCAAGCTTCCCGTGACCCCTGGGATCCTGCTGAGACCCCTGGGACCCTACCAAGCTACCCAAGACCCATCAAGCCCTCAAGGTTCCCCTTGAGGCTCCCGGGACCCCACCAAGCCCCCCAGAACTCCCGCCAAACCTCCCAGGACCCTGTTGAGACACTCAGGACCCCACCAAACACCTTGGGACCGCAGCACAGGATCCCACCAAGCCCCTTCTCAAGGACACCCCTTCCCCTCAGGTTCTCACCTTCGAGGCAGGTGGAGTAGAACTCAATGAAGAACTTGGTGCGACTGGCCGTCTTCACGATGGCCTCGATGCTCTCAAACTCGATGTACGCCTGCTCCGAGGACTTGGAGAGCCCTCCAGGGAGAGGCGAAGAGTCAGGACCCACCCCGAGCCCCTGGACCCCACCCCCAGCCCCCTCCAGTTCTCAAGGGAGATGTGGGACCCACAAAAAGGGGTTGTGGGGTGTCCCCGTGGGCGCAGGCACCTTTTTTGGAGACGAATTGAGACGTCACCCCCACCTCGAAGGAGCCGAAGACGGGCGAGTGGTCGCTGGTGACGATGTCATCCGTGCACCCTGAGGCCAGAAGGGATGGGGAAGATGGGAGGGGCATGTCCCTGGGATGGGGGGAGGACAGGGATGGGGACAAGGGTGTCCCTGGGGCCTCACCGTAGGCGTTGCAGTTGACGTGAGTCTCAGGGTAGGACTTCCAGAGGATACGGTCGCACCAGGACGGCACATTGGTGCGGACCTGGCAGGAGAGGAGGAGGTGGTGGTGGGTCAGGTCTGGGGTGTCCCCAGCTCACCCCGACACCAACGCCCTGCCCCCACCCTGCCCCAGCACCTACCCCCGTGGGCTTCTGCTTGTGCCAGACGTAGGTGTCCCGGGAGCCCCTCTCGTAGCGGTACGTCGGGGGGAAGGTGATCTCCTCCTCGCCTGTGTGGACGGGGAGGGTCAGGACAGGCTTGGCACTGGGGGCTACCCCTCCCCATCCCAGACAACTCCCCCAGACCCTCACCAAAGCGCAGGAAGACCTTGTGCTTCTCCTTCTCCAAGTTGAGCTGATCCACCTTCAGCAGCGGCTCCAGCTCCTTGCGGCTGATGTAGTTGAGGATCTCCTGGGGGACACGGGGGCTGGTACAGGGAGGGGGACACACCCCAACGACCTGCCCGTCACCCTGTGCCTCCCTCCCCCTGACCTGTATGTCCATGTCCAGGCGGTAGTTAAGGTCCCCAAACCAGAAGAGGTGGGTGAAGCGGAGGGAGATGTCGAAGGAGCTCAGCTGCTTGTCCCCCAGAGACAGCAGGCGCAGGATGTCCAGGTAGTTCTGGTTCCTCCTGCTCAGGGTGGGGGGACACACGAGGAGGTTGGAGGGGGTCACACAGGGATGTGGCACAAAGCCGGGGCAGGATGAGGCCCGCGGGTGCTCACCGAGCTGTCTTCTCGTTGCCGGAGGTGAGGTGGCAGTTGACGAAGCCGAAGGAGGTGCCGTTGAACATGAAGGAGACACCCACGGCTCCCTTGTTCCCTGTGGGCACACAGGGACAGGATCAGGCCCCGGCAGCCCCAGGTTGCTGCTCGCCCCAGGGTGACAGGCACCCAGCTGTGCCCAGATCTTGGGGACTGTGCACAGGCCCCTAGCACACGTCTGGGTCCCTCCTTGTGCGATGCACACGTGCCTGGACCTCTCCCTGAGCAGCACACGGACACACAGCCCCTTCCTTGTGCAACACGCCTGCTCTCGGAACCCCCCTTTGCAAAGCAAGAGCACCCAGACCCCTCCTTGTGCAACACACACACAGTGGGACCCCTCCTCTGGCAACACACACGTAACTGGACCTTTCCTCACGCAACACACGTAACCCCAGGCCCGCCCCCCATGCAGCAGACATCTCTGGACCTCTCCTTGTGCTCCCCTGTCCCCCCTCCCCAGGGGGTCCCTCCTGGCCCCTACCCAGGGTGTTGGCGATGCCAGTCTTGACGCTGGAGGTGCTGACGTGGCTGATGCGGTTCTCGTGCTCTGGCTTCACCAGCACCACCACCTTGATGTTCCACAACGACTGCATGGCCACCTGCGGGCCACCGCTGTGAGGATCTCTGCCAACCTCTGCCAGGGGGCAGCAGGGCCCTGGCCTCTCTCCCCACCCACCTCTGCAGCTATGGGGGGTGGCATGTTGCCCCTTCCATGTTCCTCGGGGAAACTCAGCCCCACAGCCACCCCAACATGAGACCACCCTCAAAACACATGGCATCGGCAGACCCCAGCACCCACAGCCTCCCCAGTGTCACCTGTCTCCACCACCCACCAGTGTCTGCGCCCCAGGATGGACCCCCAGGACCTCACCCATCTCCACCACCCACCAGTGCCTGCATTCTGAAGTCCCCAGGACCTCACTTGTCCCCACCACTCACCAGGGTCTGCAACCCAGGACCTTCAGAACCTCACCCGCCTTCACCACCCACTGCCAGCAGTATCTCAAGACCTCCAGGAGCCCACCCATCACCACCCACTGGTATCTGCACGTCCCCAGTCCCTACCGGGCGGTATTCGACCTCGGTGAAGTCCTTGAGGACAGAGCGCAGGAAATCCACCCACTCCTTGTCACCCAGGGAGTTCTCCTGGGTGCCAAAGACGTAGATGTCATGGGGGATGGCCACTGTCACCTCGTCCAGTGTCTTCCCCAAGCCCTTGGAGGTGAACCACGATGTGATGTTCTTGGGGGGGGGCACGCTGCCTGCGACAAGGGGATGGGGTGGGATGGTCAAGGTGGGTGGGGTGGGAAGCACCCCAAAAGCTCGGGGTGGGACGACTCAGGTGGGACCCTCCCCGGGCCCTGCTCACCCATGTTCCAGGTGCCAATGAAGATGGAGATCATGTCTGGCTCGTCCTGGTGGGAATGCTTGTTCTTCATCAGCTGCAGGAGCTGGCAGAAGGCCTCCCGCTTCTGATGGGGGGGAGAGGTGGTGAGTTGGGGGGTCCCCATGGCCCTCCATGGCTCCCCATGAGCATCCATGGCCCCAACCGCCCACCATGGCTGTTCCTGGAGATTCTATGGGGCCATATTGAAGTGCAGGGGACATACTGGGGTCCCTGGGAGCTGTATAGGGGTGCAGGGAGCCTATGGGGCCACAATGGGGGCCCTGAGGCCATAATGGGGTTCACAGAGCCATACTGACATCCCCAGAGGCTGCACTGGGTCCTTAAGAGCACTCAGGGGAGCATATTGGGGTCCCAGGAGACATAATGGGGACCGGGGGACCATATTCAGGTCTGGGGTCCCTAGGAGCTGCACTGGGGTGCAGGGAGCTATGGGGCCTTATTGGGATTTCTAGGAGCTGTACTGGGATGCAGGTAACTTATGTGGCCATACTGGGATACAGAGTGCCACAGGGACCCTGTGGGGCCATACTGGGATTCTTGGGGGCTCTTCTGGGGTCCCAGAGGCCATACAGGGCACACATGGGGGCATCTTGGGGAACCCTGAAGCTGTACTGGGGCCATACTGGGGTACCTGGGGCCATCCCCCAGCCACCTAGCCCCAAATCCCCTGTGGGGGGAGCAGGGGTTCAATCCCACACAGCCCACCCCCAGAACTGTGAGGGCCCCCCAGTCCCAGCAGCGCGGGGCCCACCCGGGCGCTGACGAACACAAAGTCCTTCCGCTGAGTCTTGTCCTTCTCCTTCTCAAAAACGATGCCCAGTTTGTTCTGCACCCGCTGAGACTTGATCAGCTGCCGGACTGGAAGAGAGTGGGCAGTGGGGGTGCTGGCCCCACCACCACTGTCACCCCACCCAGCCCTGGGGACACCCAGAATGGGGTCAACCAGCTGCTCCCATCCCCCACAGAGACACTCCAGAAGCAAGCAAACCCCAGCCTCGAGCTAGGGGTGCAGGGATCCCCCACTCCCCAACTCCATGAACCCCCACACCCACTCTTGTCGTGGGTGAAGGTGTTCCAGTCCTCCTGGGAGTCCTTCTGCTTCTTCAGCACCACCAGCTTCCCCCCGTCCACGTCCACGCTCAGCGTGTACTTCTGGGACTTGCCAATCTTGGTCAGGTCCCCCAGGGTGACGTCCAGCTTCACCTGCCAGGGGGCCAGGGGTACTCGGGGGAGGTGGGAACATCCCCAGCACACAGCCCCCTGGCACCCAGCTTCTCAAGATTCAGCCTCCCCAAGCACTCAGCCCCCTCCAGCACCCAGTGTCTCCACCATCTAGTCCCCTGGGCCTCCCCCAACACTCAGCACCACAATATCCAGTTGCTCCATCACCCAGCCCCCTGGCACCCCAAACCTCCCGGCACCCAACCCCCCTGGTACCCAGCCCCCTGCCACCCCAAACCTCCCAGCAACCAACCCTCCTGGCATCCAACATCCTCTGGCAACCAGCCCCTCAGTACCCAGTTGCCCCAGCACCCAGCCCTTTGGCACCCAGCTCTCCATCACTGTGACCCTGGGCGCATCTGGTTAACACCAGTCCCCTGCCCCCCTTCAAGGAGCTCCTAGTGCCATGGGTGGGGGTGGTGTCCTAAACCCACCTCAAAAGTCTGCACAGGGATGCTCTTGGCCTTGCGGGAGAGGGGCTGGGAGGGTGCAGGGGGGGCGGCCGAGCTCATCTCCTGCAGGGCCTTCAGTGCCTGCCACAGCCACCACCATCATCAGCCAAGCAGTAGACACAGTGCCCACCAGTCCACCCCAGCCCACCCAGTTCCATCAGCCTCCAAACTGCACCAGTGCCCCGACTTCCAACAGCCCCACCACCTCCCAGTTCCACCAGATGCCCCAGTACCACCTATCCTCCCAGTTCCAGCAGCATCTCCAGCTCCATCAACTCTCCCAGATCTGCCACCACCTCCAGGCCCAGCAGCCCCTCACATGGGTTCACCTTGGTGCCACCCAGACAGCTCATTTTGGCCCCAGCACCATTCAGATCATGGCCAAGTCACAGGACCCATTGCAGACCCCCCATGGCAGGACCCTCCATTTCCCCAGTCTCACTTTCTTCTCGATGCTGGAGAGGAAATCCTTGAGCACGGAGAGTTTCAGCACCAGGTTCTCCAGTTCCTGCTCCCCGCTCTGCCCCGCCGCCTGGTACCCCAGCACTGCATGTCACCATGCCAGCCCGGGACCCCTGAGCCTCCCGAGACCCCGCAAAGGCAGGATGGGACCCTCAGATCCACCCCAGACCCCACAGGGGCAGGATGGGACCCTCAGATCCACCCCAGACCCCGCAGGGGCAGGATGGGACCCTCAGATCCACCCCAGACCCCGCAGGGGCAGGATGGGACCCCCAGATTCACCCCAGACCCCCTGAAAGGGCAGAACCCCTCTGGCACCATGATATGGGGCAGGATAGGACCCTTGGATCCATTCCAGAAGGATCCAACCAGCACCATGATATGGGGCAAGATGGGATCCCCAATCCATCCCAGTCACCCAGAAGAGCTGGACAATCTCAGAACCACCGGGCAGGATAGGACCCCTGAATCCATCTCCGCTCCCCAAGACAGAACACCCCCCAGGGTGAGGGGCTGGGGTTTGGGGAGCTATGGCACCACTGTATCCCCAAATGTCCCTCACCTGCTGCAGGATCTTGGAGACCATGGGGGAGCTCTGCTGGTCAAACACCTTGGAGAGGATCTCCAGCCCCGCCAGCACCTTGTCCACCTCACTGAGGATGGAGAGAGAAGTAGGCTCAGTGGGCAGCCATCCATCAATCCATCCATCCATCCATCCATCCATCCATCCATCCATCCATCCATCCATCCATCCCAGTGCCCAGCACCCACCTGTGCAGCCGTTTGCAGGAGGTGACAAGGGTCTTGTTGAGGTGGGGGAGGCTACTGGCCCCCCCCTTGACTGCCTCCAGGTCCAGGCTATAGCTGCCCTTCAGGTACTCGTGGGAGATGCTGCTCAGCCCATTGGTGCTGTGGGGAGGGGGCCCAGTGAGGAGCTGGCAGGGGACAGGCATGGCACGGGCAGGGGGATGGGCAGGGGACAGCCCCTCACCTCTCTACTGTTCCCTCTGGCATAGCTGACCCCAAGCTGGTGGGGCTGAGCCCTGCCGAGGTGCCTGAGAAGCTGGTGGAGCCAGAGCGGGGTGGCAATGGTGGTTTGTCATCCTCTCCATCTGCAACAGGGCGATGCCGGGTGGTCGGTCACAGCCCCCATGAGGATTTTAGGGGGTCCCAGAACCCCCATTTGGCCTCCTGGGTGACCCCGCTGTACCTGAATAGTCCCTGTCCTCGGCGTTGTCCTTCTCCTTGTCCCTCTCGACGGGGAAGAGGAGGGTGCAGACCAGGCCCTGGTTGGGCTGCAGGTACAGGGCAATCAGCTCGCTCAGCGTCTTGAAGCGTCTCACCTGCACCCCCTGCGACGTCTGCAGGGACACGGGACCCCTCAGCACCCACCAGCAGGGTCACCCGGGCCCCCCCACACACATACCCTGTGCAGGAATCCCCCCACAGGGTCCTCACCACTCAGGGACCCTCCTGCAGGGTGGGGGGGCTCCCCCCTGTGGGCACCCTGCTGCGGGTCTCCACCGGCAGGGCCGCAGGGTGCTGGCAGCAGCCACCCCTCAGCCTCCTCCCTCCCGGAGGCGGCTTTTTCCTGCCCGGCCAGCCCGGCACAAAGCGGGTTCTGTTGCTCTAAAAATACCCGGCGGCGGCGGCAGCCGGCCAAGCTGGGCACTGCCGAGCCGTGCCGGGGAGCCAGGCACGCCGGTGGCACAGGGCCAGAGCCGAGTCCAGCCGAGCCGCCTGGGCATGCCGGGGAGCTGGGCACATCGGTGGCACGGGGTCAAAGTTGTGCCAGAGAGCCAGGCACACTCACAGCACGGTGCCAAGGCTGAGCCCTGCTGGGCCGCACCAGCGAGCTGGGCATGCTGGCGGCACAGGGACGGGGCTGTGCTGGAGAGCTGGGCACGCTGGTGGCATGGGGATGAAGACATGCCCAGCTGATCTAGAGAGCTGGGCACACTTGTGGCAGCGTGCCAAAGCTGGGCTTTTCTAAGCCATCCAGGCACGCGAGAGAGCTGTGCAAGCTGGTGACATGGTGCTGAGGCTGTGCCGGAGAGCTGGGCATGCTGGTGACACTGTGCCAAGGCCAAACCTTTCCAAGCTGTCCAGCTGTGTTGGAGAGCCCAGCACACTTGTGGTGCAGTGCCAGTGTCGGGGACACTTGTGGCACAGGGTTGAAGCCAAGCTGTGCCAAGCCATCAGGCCATGCCAGAGAGACAGGCACACTGGTGGCACGGTGCTGAAGCTGAGCCCCACTCCATGCAGCCCCGGGGAACCCCCTGCCATGGCACATACGAGGGGTGAGGGGCTGTAGATGGGGCAGTGTCCACCCAGCACCCCCAGCAGGAGCTGGGTGGGCATTCGGGGGGTCCCAGCACCCTGATCACCTACAACCCACACTGGGACCAGGCTCCATGCCCCTGTCCCAGGGAGGGGGTGTCAGTGCCCACCTGCACGGCCAGGAAGTCCTCGTCGTCGGGCAGGATGCGGTAGGTGTGGACGTGCTTCTGGAACCTGCGGGTAGAACCCACCGTGAGGAGCAGCTCTGGGGACCACCGCTGACCTCCAGTGGGCAGTGGGTTGACAGGTGTCAGCCCAGCTCCTGATGCAAAACGCCTGCAGGATAGGTGCTGGGAGTCCCAGATGGGTGTCAGGGGGAGCCCAGATGGGTCCTACAGTGAACGCTGCCAGTTCCCCATGATGCACAACCCCCGTGCACATGTCCTGCCCCATGCCACACCACGGTACCAGCCCCGCTGCCAGAGCAGGCGTCCCCTGACCGCACCGCAGGCAGGAGCAGGCAGGAAACAATTTATTTCCCAATGGCAGCTCACAGGAACCAGGGACACGATCTGGGGGCAGGGGGTGACGGGAGGCGCTGAGAGACAAGGTGCCGATGCCAGCGGGCACAGGGTGCAAAACAGAGACACCCCCCTCTCCGAGTATCCCCTCCCTGGCCAGGGGACACCAGGAACTGGGGTATGGCCAGACCCACACCCATGGTCCCCGTTAACCAGTGCCAGTGGTGCCTCCTGGACTGGCCACGGGCCATAGTGCTCATGGAGGTCACCGTGATGGCTGTCACCATGCCAGGGCCACCTGCCAGCTCAGCTGTGGGGTCCCCAGTGGCACCCTGCCATGCGGCTGGGGGACTGGCACCAGGCAGTGGCCTCCTGTCACCATGCTGTGACCCCAGACTGGGTGCTGTGCCCTGCAGTGCTGGGTCCCCCAGTGCCATCCCACACCCCATTAGTGCCAGGATCCCCCCCATACCAACCTACAACACTAAATCCCTCAGTGCCACCTCGCTCCCAATGGTGCTAGGTCCCCTGGTGCTATACTGCTCCCCATGATGCCAACTCCTGCAGTGCCATCGCTCCCTCAACAGTACCAGGTCCCCATGTGCCATCAGGGCTGCATTTGGGTGCCCCAGTGCCCATTCAGGTGTCATGATGGGCCATGGGGAAACCCTCAACTGGGGGGACCCTGAATGGGAACTCTCGAGCTGGGGAGGATGAAGGGGGTCCATGTGGGGAACTCCCCCACTGAGGGGTCTGGGTGGTCCCCAGCTCAAAGGAGTCCTTGAGGGGGGTCATCATGGCAGACCCCTTTGGAGTCAGGGGGCTCCAAATGGGGATTTCCAGCTGCTGGGACTTGGCGGGGGGCAGGGGACACACACAAAGACCCTCAGGTTGGGATCTCCACAGCAGAAAAACCAATGGAGGGGTGATGGGAGGGTGCAAACAGGGACCCTCAGTACAGGGTCAATATATAGAGCCCCAGGTTGGGGGGAGACAAAGGAGGGCCATATCAGGAATGCCACTGGAGGGGTGATGGGGGGGCAGCAAATGGGGAATGCCAGAACAGGGTCAATACGGGGATCCCCATGTTGTGGGGGACAAGGGGGGACCCACAGAAGGGATCTCAGTGAGGCGAGTGACAGGGGAGCACATGGGGCACCCCAGCACAGGGTCGTTACAGGGGGCTCCCAAATTAGGAGGGCAAGGCAGGGGAGGGCCACAGGAGAAACTCCACTGGAGGAGTGAGGAGGAGGGGGTGCTACACTGGGAACCCCAGCACAGGAGATCCCCAAATTAGGGCGGGGGGGGAGCACAAAGGAGGGGGGAAACACAAGGGGGTCTCTATGAGTAACCCCAAAGGGTCCCCCTCAGCACATGGGACCGCAGCCAGGTGGGAAGGGGGCACTGTAAGGGACACCCCCCCCACCACCCCCCGTCTGCCCAGCCCCACGTCACCGGCGGCTGCTATTCCAGTGAGTAATCCCAGGGGCCGGGGAACGGCGGCACAAAGAGCCATTATGTGGGAGTGCGGCGGCCGGCAGCGAGTGCCAGGGCTCCCTGCGTCTCGGCCACGCCAGCCAGCATCCCGCCACGGCACGGCGGGGACCACCCGTGCCCTCCCCCCACCACCCGACAAGAGCGGGCTGCGGGCACCATGGTGAGGGGGGTGGGCGCACACCCACCAGCGGGAATCACCGTGAGCACCACGAGGAGCCGGGACGGGGACTCCAGCCCAGCCACCGGGCACCGCACGGTGACCGTCGTCCGCCAGCCGGTGATGCCAACGCTCCTGGGGTGCCACTGCCACGTGCTGGCACCAAAGGCTGGGTGAGCCGTGGCCAGCACAGCCAAAGCCAGGGCGGGAGGGTTAAAGGAAGACGGCGCTGCCGGGATCCCGCCGCAGTTCCCTTTCCTCCTCCTGCCCCCGCAGTTATTTTTAGGCTCCCGGAGGCAGTCGCGGCTTTGGCCGCCCCCGCGTTGGCCAAGGGGGTGCTCAGTGGCCCCACAGCACGGTCCTGCCCACCACTTGAGCAGGGGCCTCTGCTGGTCCTCACTGTGGCATGGTCCAGCAAAGCCACCCACCGTGCCATCCTTGTGCCAGGCTTTGCCTGGTTGCGGGGTCCCAGCCGTCAGCTGGCACGGAGCTGGTGAGCCCCACGGAACAGACGTGCCAGGTGGCTGACCAGGGCCAGTGGCACCAGGAGACACCGGCCTCCATGCCAGTCCTGCAGCAGGGATGCCACCTTCCCACCGCCAGCACTGGGTAAGGCGAGACACCAGCATCAGAACTCCCTTACCCCGGCACCCAGACTCCAGCCGCAGCCTCCTGCCAACCACCCAGTGCCCCCATGCCACCTCCTGGCGCAGTGGCACCATCACCCACCAGTACCATCAAGGCGTGCTCTTCTAACACCGGCACCGCTCGCCACCACAGCACCGTGGCAGGGAGCTGGCACCCACGGCCGTGCCATGCCCACATGAGGGGGAAATAAATTTCCAGCCACAGGGAAGACCATCGGTGCCCTGGCGAAGGCCACACACCCCGCACTGGCACATAGCCCCGAGCCAAGGTAGGCCGGTTACATGGCGGCCTCCTGGTTTCTCCCTCCTTTGCCATCAGGAACCAGCAGCCGCCGGCAGCCACGGGCGCTCAGGAGCGGAAAAGCCGCGTTTCAAGGTGCCCTCACCACCCGCCGCCCGCCCCGAACCACATCAATGCTCCAGCACGGGCGGCCTCGGGCAGAGCTGGCGGCACAACCCGGCACCGCCAACACACCGAGGTGCCGGTGAGGCCCCGGGGATGCCAGGGCAGCCGGGCTTTGTTGTTCCAGTGACGGCCGAGCCGCTATCCCGGCGTCACCAGGCTGGCACGGCCACCAGGTGCAGGGTGGCAGTACCCCTGGGGTTCATGGCACCCACCCGTGGCCCTGAAAGTGTGGAGTGGGGGTCAGGCCCCCCCCCCGCCTTGCTTCAGGGTGATGCCCTAGCCCCCCAGAGTCCCTCCTGCTCCCCAAGGTGCTCATCCCTTACCCGTGCCAAGGGTCCCCACACAGTTCTCCCACTCATCCCCTCCTCTCCTAGCGCCCCACAGTCTATCAGTGCCCAGCCCCCCAGGACCCCCAGCAGTGCCAGTACCTGCCTGCAACCCCTAGCCTACTACCTACCCCCTCCTTGTCCCCCCCAGTGTTACCTCAGCATCGCCCCTTCCCCATGCCTGGTCACCCATAATGCCAGTGACCCCCCCATATCTGGTGTCTCTCCCTCCCCATGAGGTGAGTCTGCCCTGGATCCCCCCACTCTGTCTGCCGTCCTCTGGTTGTCCGTGTCCCCCCCCCCCCCCCCCCCCCCCCCCCCCCCCCCCCCCCCCCCCCCCCCCCCCCCCCCCCCCCCCCCCCCCCCC
>JAOEGS010014273.1:0-75637 GCA_025447755.1 Corythornis vintsioides
CTGAGTTATAGCAAAATAAAACCAGAGCTGTCTTTCCACTTCCAGCCCTCACTCCTGCATGTTTCTTTGTATGGTTTAAGGTATTTGCTAGGGAAAGTATTCCTCATGTCATTCTATAATTCTAGTTCTTAGAGGCTGTACTTTTACAGGCAGTCCCACATGGAGGGACATACTGAGATGCTTCATAGATCTTTTTTAATAATGTATTACAAAAGCCTTTTTGTGTGGAAATCTTTCAGGCACTTACCCTAATCACCTTACTCTATCCTTATGGTTGTGAATACATACTTTTAAATCTCCTTCTGTCCTTTTTTTCCCTTAGCAAATAATTATTTTCTATTTGTATCATGCCAAACAAAGTCCAAGTTGTACAGAAGCCTCCTATTTCTATCCCATTGAACATAAATAGCAATAAAAAGTCTTTCCTGTAACTAGTTCAGCCAGTACTAACCATAAGGTACTTGTACAAACATATTTTTTGCCATCATAATGCAGATTTTTATGTTTTACAGATGTATGTTTGCTTCTAACTACAAAACTTATCCTTGATACACAGGAAGTTTCTAATTCACATTTGTGCAGAACCTTGCAATTCTCTAATTCAACTTATAGTGTGCTTAAGATTCTTCTGGAAGAAAGAAAGTGAAACAAAATATTTATCAGTACAAAATATATTTAAGGTTACAGCTCTATTTTTAGCTCTTGCACCTGGTTTTGTTTGATTGAGAAAATTGGTTTGAAAATTGCCAAATGTCCCTAAGAAGAAAAAAATCTCAGGCTTCCTTGATTATACACATCAGTTGGCTTTCCCACTGAATTGCCTTACTTGTTTTATTAAGTGGTTGCTTTTTACTCATCTGAAAGAAAAATGGTATTTCAGAGAAATCCAGGGTGCTCGTGCAAATCTTTGGCATTGCCACCGTAGATGTACCCAGGTGGAAATTCTGAGTGTTGTAATGTTTTGGGGGAATTGTAGCATTAAAATTCAAATACTGAAGGTAGGAACAAAAGTGCTGCAAGAGGGACTGAAAAAAAAATTGGGGAGGTTGCTGAGAAAAAAAAGGGGAAAAATGAAACTCACAGCTCTACCTGCAACTAACTCAGTAATATCATCATAACTACATCTATCAAGAAGCCTTTAAAGACTGGAGAGTGTTTCCTGCTTTAGATCTACATAAAGAACAACCTTTCCCAGCTCAAAAGTCACATAGCTAAGATTGAATTGCTTCATAAAGTCAGTGCTGTCCTTGCACTGAACAGGCTTTTGATTTATTTAGATTTACACCAGGAAAAACCAGTCTTTCTGTGTATGTTAAGATTGAAACGAACTATTTATGGTTTGTACAGAGTAAACCATAAAGACAAAGACAAAAACCTCAAAGGATTGCTTAGGCCACACCCTTGGAGTGGTGCAGAATAGCATCAGTAGATGCTTGAACAACCTCTTCTTGCAAGCCCTCAATGACACATTGTCCTGAGTGGGTTTTTTGCCTATCACCTACAAAGTTTTTCCAGACTGAATATTTTCCCAGATTTCTCTTTCTTCCTCCTGGTGGGCATGTAAAACAATTGATCTCTATTCTCTTTCTGCTCAAACCACCAAGACTGGTAAACATTTCACATAAACCCACACACTCATGTAAGAAATCTTTCTGATTCATTGTTTCTCTTATCAGTGGGAAGCTGGCCTGTTGCTAGCTGCTGATTTTGAGACCCTGAGTTACCATATAGTCTAATTGGTAAATAAGAGTTCAAAGTTAGAATAAAACACCAAAACAAACAGAAAAAAAACCACAACACAACCTGGGTTTCCCACATCAGGCACCTGTCCTTCTGCATCCTTGAAACACAAACTACAATGACATAAATAATGAAATCAAATCACACTATGCTACAGATATTCCACCCCAGAATATGCCCTACATTTTATATTCACTGTGCAAAGCCTGTACAATGCAAACTTGCATCTCTCTACAGCATCTCCTGTGTCTCTTTAACCCCTGCTCATCAGATCAGCTCAGGGGTGAAGGTCAATACCACCATGGGAAGGAAAAAGAGCAGAAGTGTGTGAAGTGGGATGCCATGGTTTGTTCGAGTCACTGCACAGGGAGGATTGAACAAAATGCTTGGAGGCATCTGGTAGAGTTTCTTATTCCTTTTGTTGAGCCTTTGAATATGTGTACTGAGGCAGATGATCTGTGAGTAAAAGTGATTCACACTGAAATGGAATTTGATTACAAAATTCCAACCACAACAAGGATATTTGGCTTTGCATGACATTGTAAATTCTCATAATGTAACCCTCACTTCCAAACAATTTTTTTTTTTTTTAGTGTCTCTTTTCTGAAATTATCAGATCCTCCCCTGTGTTCAACCCTACACATTAGACAATAAAAGGTCTGATGTATACAGGACCAAGGAATCTCTAGGTTTTCATGCAAATTACTCCACTAGCATAATCTACTCTTTTTTCTAAGCCTACGGATGCCATGTGGTGTGTGGATGGCTGCTTCTGCATCCAGCTCTACAGGTGATGGAAGACAGCCAGGTAAAGGACACTTGTGCCAAGGGAGACAACATGCATCCTGTTTAAGATGCTCCAGGAGGCACGATGGCTCTAAATAAGGCAGAAATGCACTCCATTTTTTCTACTGTCTCACTATACATAACAATTCTTGATCTTTACTTCTTGATCAGAACTCATTCAGCAGCAACAAGCTGGGGTGAATACATATTGTGTTTCCATGGCATGGTGTTGGCAGTAGGGGATTATTAGGGATGCTTTCTGTGAGAAGAGGCCAAGGGCTGCCCTGTGCCAGATGTGGTCAGCTCCAGCCAACACCAAGAGACCCCCCCACAGGACACAGCTAAGCTGGTGATGTTTCCAGGAATTCACATAAACAAAAGGCACAAGAATTGAGGAGAAAAAAAAAAAGTGTGAGAACCAGCCCCACGAGCCCCAAAGTCAGTGAAGAAGGAGACAGTGTAGGTGCTCAGGCACTGGAGCATGTTTCTCTGCAGCCCATGGAGAGCTGGTAGATATATCCCTGAAGGAAATTGTTACCTGTAGAGAACCTATTCTGGGAGCAGGAGGAAATATGTGAGTATGAAGGAGTGGCAGAAGGGAACATGAACTGACCAGAAGCACCTATTCCCCATAACCCTATACAGCTCAGAGAGGAGGAATTAGAGCAGTGAGGAATGAAGGAGTGAAGCTGACCCTGGCAAAAAGGAAGGATGAGGGGAAAGTTGGTTTAATTTTGTCTTTGTTTCTCACTATCCGAATCTATTTAAACTATTTTTTCCCAGGTTTTGCTCAAGATGGTCTGTTTTTATCATGATCCATGAGCTTTCTTGTGTTGCATTCCCCCTTTTTTGGTGTTGAGGAGGAAGAATGAGAGCATCTGGGTGAGTGTGTGGCAGCTAGCCAAGGCAAACCCACCACAGAATCATTGCACTCAGTGCTTGTAAAAGATCATTTTTTAGTATTTTGGAAGAACCACAGGATGTAATTATGCCTCCTTCTTACAATTGGTTCACCAAAATTTGTGCATTCTACGGCATTTTAGAATTATTTTTTACTTACTATCACTACAACCAGACTCTGAATTTCAAGGCATTTTATCTTTGAAGAGCAGACACCCCTCTTTTGATCTCTAGTAGATTTTTTCCTTTTGCTCATATTATAAGCTTGAGGTTTCCCAACATCTTGGTTTATAAATGGCAGGTTTCAGTTGCCAGTGATTTTGCTAACTTTCAGCTTCTGGAATACATGATTTCTATAGTGCCTGCATACTGAAATATTTTTAGACAATATAAACCAATGCATTTTAGCCATTTCTGAAAAGTAATGGGAAAATGTTTTTTTGTCCACCACAAAAATTGAACTATTCAGAAGCAAGAGTCCTGAAAAAATGTTTGACTAAGGATCAAGGACAGGTGGTCCAACTTTGACACTACCTCTAGCCTTTCTGAGTCCACTTTTCTTTGTTGATGCACTCATTCCCCAACCTCATATCTAATTCTAGGGGAAGTAATATTTTCTGATGATTGAATGGAAACCAGAAAGATGTCTGTTCATTTCTTGGCACTTCATCGGAACCATTATCTTTTTAAATAACAACAACATCTCCTTCCCTGCATTTATTTTAAAACAGCTATTTCCTTTTCCCCATCTTTTATCCAAACTGCCAATTAGATACATATCAGGCCTGAAACTCCATCTGTGTGTTTGTGGAATATTTATTCCACTAAGGCTGTGTCTTAAATTGATAACTTTTGAAGTTGTAATAAAAATATAATCTGAAAAATTGATCAAGACCTGGAGAGTACCAGAAGAGAGTGATATGAAAGGAGATGAACTGGAGTTTATCTGAGCTAGATCAGGAAATCCATGCAGGTAACATGAAATGGTAGTTATCACTACTATGGGTTTATCTCTCTTCTTCCCCTGTAATCCTGTAGGACTCATACAGTAGGGATATCTTTCTGGTGTTAAACCACACCCACAGCTGTCAGATCTGAATGCATCTGATGCCTTTCAAAGGGACATTATTAATATGCTTCCAATGCTAATACACTAAATCCATATAAAATAACAATGAAACCAAGGTAAGAGCACATGCACATTAAGATATAAGCAAACAAGAAATAACACAAAGGATTTTTGTTTTGATCTTCTGTGGAGATTTGTAATGGTTGACTCCATGGCAGCCTAGGAAATTTAGATTCTCATTTAATTGATAGGAAAATTCTCAGAGTTCACTTTCTGTTACACATCTCACAGATGCAAAGACACTAGGGGAAAAATTATCTGTGTCCATTGCTTAGAAAAAGGGCTAGAAATGGAATCAATTGCTTTTGAAAACAGAGATATTGCATCTTTCTTGTGACCTTTTATGTCAAATACACAACTGCAGGAGGCTGCTAAGTGCTAGTTTCACTTAAACCTTTACAGTCCTTCACCAAGATGACAGCTCAGAGGAAAAAAAAATGTATTAACAGATAAATCAGCTGTGGCTTCTGTACGACAAAGTGCACTAATTGTTTTCTGTTAAGGACAGAGGAATGCAAGCATGGTTGAAGAGGAGAAATCAACACATGTAACACTGATGCTGTGAAAAGAGAGAAAGGAACAGTGCATGTAGTGCATCTTTGCCTCAGTAACCATCACAAAGAAAGAATAGATTGCAGAAAGTGTTACAAGGTGGCTGTTGGGCATGAGCAGCAGGGATGAAAGGGAGCTGTGGTTTGATCACAAGGTACCTGGTGAATATTATTTCATATACTTTCTCATTGTCCTTTTACCTTCTCTGTAATTTTCTCACCTACTAGGAAAGATCAACTGGTTTACATCATACCCTTAGTATGAAAAGTGGCAGATTTCTTTCTACAAGGTCAGACTTCCCTCACTGCTACAACAGCCAAGGTGCCTTCTAGTAACAGGCATAAACCCATTAAACCAGAACCTCATCCATACAACCGTCACTCTGAGAAATTCATTCTGATGCCCAAGGCTTGGAAAAATTATTCAAACAATCTTAAGCACACTTGAGATTTAAACTGGAAGGCTCTACACAGCAAGGATGAAAACCTAATAGTTTCTTTCACAAAAAGACCTGAAATCAGATGGCAGATTATGGGCTTTTGTGAATCATGAGGGAAAACAGATGGGACTGGTCAAGCAGGGATTGTCTAACCTACCCAGGATGATTCATGAGGTCCTCTCAGCATTTGAAAGCACTGGGTAGAAGTCTGTATCATGCTTTTAACATCTCTGAAAGACCAAAATTTTAGGACAGCCAGAGTAAAATTAAACTATCACCTTATGGATTCCCATTACTATCTCATTCCTTTCATCCCAGTGAGATGATTTGGCTGAGAACCCATCTAAAATCCTCAAATCATTCAAAACGTTTAGTCTTTTGAGGAGAGTAGGCAAGATATCAAACTGGCCTCCCGTGGTTCTAGTAATTACTAATGTCACCTTTACAACTTACGTGCTGGGTGAGATGATCCAGTTGGATCATTTCACTTCAGATGTTAGAATATAGTAAGGGCACCTTCGTTTAAACAGCATTTCACTGTATAGTCAAGCATTAAAAGGCCCTTGAAAGCACCCCTGGGAAGGATAATACTGCTTATGTTTATGTCCTAATGGAATCAATTGAAGCTTTCAGTCCTCCCTGAAGGATGCCAGCCTTGCTTTCAAAGAATTTAGGGACTATAATTTGTGATTATTTCCACCAACTTAGTAACTTGCTTAACCAAAAGAAGAAATTGCATTTTTGTATCGATTGTGACTTTCTTTTTTGTGAAGTCAGACTGACTTTAGTGGTACAAAAACATCATGATGGAAGTGGTTAATTCAATCTTGAAGTTGCAGTGCAGCATTCAGAGAAAGCTTTTAGTCCTTAGGTAAGTTGACAAATTTAATTTAGGGTTTCTGGTTCAGGGACATGTTTTTGTGATTCCTGCTATTCATTTTGCATTATGCTGCTTCCCGCTATTCTATGTGGAAGCTGAGTTTAAATGTTTGTTTTCTTCTACTCACAGCCCTAGGAAGGAAGGAAGGAAGGAAGGAAGGAAGGAAGGAAGGAAGGAAGGAAGGAAGGAAGGAAGGAAAGAAAAAGAGAGGCAAAGGTGGTCCACTTCAGTTTGCCCAGCTGTGTCTTGCCTTTACAGAATGATATTTCACTGTTTTGCTACTAATACAAATACTGAAATGGTCTAAAAATTAAAGCAAAATTAAAAATAAAATTAATCTGAACTAAGCAGACTTGACACTTGAATGAGGCTTGTGAGCTGGGCCTCCTGGACTCACAGCTCTCCTTTCTGGTCACTAACTGACCAAGATACTGTGGACACTGTGAGGATTCACTCAACTAACTGATTAGTTACAACCTCTGTAAAGGTTGCAACAATGTAATAATTACTCTTTAACATGTAATTATTACATGCAATTAAACATGTAATAATTGCTCTGTTCCTTAGTTCATTCAACTGGAAAGCAGGGACCATGACGTTTGCTGGCTTCTTAAGGGTATGTGAGGCTTAATTAATTAGAATCTGAATTGTGTTTGGGGATTTTTGCTTGAGGGAATTTTGCATACAGAATGTTTCTCCTTTTAGTGTTCTGAAAGTATTAATTGTGCTATAAAGCACAATTTCATAAGCAAGGATTAAGGTTTGCTGCAGTCACCTGGATAGTGCACACAACCAAAACCAGTTTACATCCCAGTAATTTCACAGCAAGATAAAGGAAATGTGCACAGGAGGACAAAGACAAACACTCACAGAATCATGAATTTCCATGGGGCTAAGGTAAAACTAAGTAGTTCTAAGCTGGTTCAGTTACTTTGGATATGCAGTTTTCCCTGTATATTTGAAGGTTGTCTTTTTGCCTTTTCCACAACTTCTGCATTTAAATCTTTCTATTATTACTTATCTCTGGGTTTGTTCCAAGCATTACATGCTTCTTTTTGTTTCAGACCTCTTCAGGAATGAGTTACCTGCATCAACTTTACACATATGTCTATAAACATCTATATTGCCTTTTGTTAAGCACAAGTTTTTAATACCAACATTAAATTTTCATTCAGTAATGTCCTGTCAGAAAAGCCATAACTACAATATCTCCAGAACAACATATAAATGTATAAATTTGGCATTGATTTATCCTCCTGACACATAGCTAAAAACCTCCTACTTTTGTTAATGAATTGCTCTGAAGTAATGAATCAAATCAGCATCACTCAAATATTAATTTTCTTAAGACTGTAACTAGGATTTATAGTCCAAATGCCTGGGGTTTGCCTCAGTTTTACTATGACCTTATTAATATAATATTGCACCACTGTAATCATTTGCTGTTGAAGCCTAAAACACTAAAGGCATGGAAAAGAATATTGACAGCAGGCTTTCAATTTCTGGTCTATAATATTTTGAAAGAGCAAGTGAGAAAAGCAGACTTGTTTGCCACAGATTTAAATTTACCATTCATATGCCTGCATCACTGATACAAATTTTAGTGGACATTTAGGAAATCCAAGACTGCACATCTTGCAGTCACATTGCAAGATGCAACACATTAAAAAGTCTGGCTGAAAACTCTCAATTCAGTAGAAGCCATTTCAAAGTACTAAGAGTTTGGATCTTGGAAGGATTACTTTATTCTTAATAAAACAAAACAAGAATGTGAAAGAGATCACATAAGTGAGAAATGAAGTGTTTCACAGTTTGCCTGTTGCTTTGTAAGCTAAGGTTGTGCTGATAGCATCAAATTATTTCTGAGAATGGCAAGGAGGAATCCTTAGTGATATTCAATCCATCACTTTGCCACCAGAGCTGCCTATTCTTTGTCAAAAATATCATATATATCCCCTACCTGATGAGAAACTTAAACTTGGATTTTTCAGCCCAATTGGAGAAGATGACAATTAAGCAGGTTATAAATGACAAATACCCTTTATTTTTCACATGAGAGATTTAGAAAAACATCAAGTCAAGCCTTGGGGAGAGGATTGTCCTGGAGAAGATGGTGTGCTATTTATCTTCCTCACAGTGGGATAAAAGCATCAAGTTGTATTAAGTGGGAGCTTAGAAGAAATCTAACCTCACATGCACAGACATTGAAAAGAAACTTGATGGATGAAAGTGACATTATTTCCCAGCAACAGCAGCATGTAGCAATCCCATGGGTTGAAACAACTTCAGATATGTTTCTCAACCCTCCCCATTATCCCCATCACAACTGACAGCAAGACCAGAATATCACAGGCTCTTCCAAAAATCAAACTTCAAACCTTCACACCAAAAATACCTCACCTGTCTGTCTCTGAAGCCACTGTGGTTCTACCAGACTCAAAACTAACCAACATCTGAGGGGAAGGAAAGGCAGGAAAAGGACAAAATAAGGAATTAGTAATTTTCTTTTACATCAAGGATGGAACTGTTGAAATCCATTTACCTTAGTTTTGTACTAGCTTGAAACAGAGGTGAATCAGATACACAAGCATTAGGTTAAGTGTGAACATACAGATGTGTTTCCCATTTCAGGTATGGGAACTAAGGGCTCACTTTGGACAGATTTAATTGCTTCATCTGGAGCGTGCTAGCCTTTTGTACTCCAGCAGAGCCCTCACTACTATGGCTAACTAGATTATACCTCAGGGCAAGCTCTGAGTCACCGAATAGACAAAATGTCATTAAAATCAATGGACCTGCATCTATTTACTAAACCTTAATGTAATGAGGTACTATTCTTTGCCCATTTAGCACCAGAAAAAATAACCACGTTATGAGGGACCACAAAGTTCAGGCTATGTTAAAGTTAGAGCAGAATCTTAGAAAGCAAACTGCTTCAAAGCACTAAGAGCTAGTTTATTCAAACAATCAGTCTTGCAATAAATATGTTACTTTTTTTTTAGAGCTTGTTATTTAGCACTACCAGGACCAGAGAAACAAATATAACAAATGTGAGAGGTTCCAGGACGTTGCACAGACAAACCATACACTAATGCTTCACAAATGTTTAGCAAATAAAATATTGTTTCACATGCTGTAGCAAGATGTTTTGAGAAGAAATACTAAAAATGTAAACTGCAGATCCCAAGACTGTAGGCAGACATCAGCAGAAAGGAAATTACTGTCACTCTATGGAGTAGCCAAGTCGTGGGTAAAGCACAGAGCTTCAAAGCTCTAGTGAAGAGCCTGGAGGGTGTGTGATGGGCAGGGTGGACAGGGACCCTGCTCCTTGGGAAATAAGATGTAAAAGGCTGTGATATAAAGACCCTTTGATGTAGGGTCCCCACTCTGATATATATGTCCTGAGGAGAATAAGAGATAAAGGATTTTCAAGTGCATACATCTGAAAAGGGATACAAGAAAAGACAAGCACAGCCAACATTGATGGAGGTGACAGAGGTTGAAGGGATGGTCCTTGATCTTCTATGCCACACACAGAATAACTCCTCTAATGAGCCAAAAAAAGAGGGCAATTCGTGTATTCCTGTTTGAGTTTGGATTTTGATCCTTCTGTTCTCTTAAACATATTTTAGATCCCAGCCACTTCCCTAGAAAGCTTTAAAAATTAGGAGTTAATTTCCTCCCACCCAAATAAATCATGACACACCCTGATTTTTAAACCAATGGCACCATTGTAAGGGAAAGGATGGTATGACTCATTATTTTTGAGCTTGGGGAGTCTGCAGTACTGCAGAAACCTCAAGATAGCTACAACATTTGCCTGGTAAAACGTCCATAAACATACTTTTTGAAGTAAGATTTTGCAAGAAGCATTCCTATTAGTGAATTAGATTTTGAAGAAAAAAAAGAAAGATCATTCATCCCTGACATTCACCTAACATTATAACTCATCAAATTCAACCTGGCTTCAGTCTATGCAGCACGGAAATCTAGATCATATTATTCCTTTCCAAATAAGCCTGAGCTGAGCATCTGGGCAGCCAATTTATTTGGATGATGCTCTGTGTGATAAAGAAAGAAATTTTCAGGATACTTTCTAGCCATATTATGTCAGTCCACATATTTTTAACAAGGTCTTTTGTATATTATTCACTACAGGAGTGATGACTCTCAGATTGGTTGCATCAATCCTTTAATACACACTGTTCCACTTGTGTCTGAGACAGGTGTCAATATCATGAACTTTGTTTTGAAATCTATGCTAAAAATGATGAGTAATAACCTATTTGAAGCAGAATATGGTATAGCATGGTTGTTTGGGTTTGGTTGGGTTTTTTTTCAGATAACACTATCCCCTATGAAACTAAAAATCAGACTATTCTGTGAAAGAACTGGTGAAATTATTTTAGGAGCAATGCCAATTTTATGCTGTTACACACTTATTCTTTCATGGTACCAGCTACAATGGATGTCACCTGTTCAATTCTGAGGCCAGGTGAATAAACAAAGCCCTTGGTTCAACTCCATTCTCTGTTTAAGAGAAAAAATATCTAATTGTTTCCCAGATGAGTTCCCTGATCTCTGGGATGTGGGTTCACTCCCATTCTGTTTCTCCTCAACCAGCTTAATTGTTGATTATAGAAACAATGTAATTACTTCATGCAAACCAGGGCATGAGGAAACCCTAGCCCAAGAAGTGGTAGCCTTCTGACTGAATTATTCCCAGTGGGGGTGTGGGTTCTCTTCCCCCAGGCAGGGGAGGAAATTGAGCAAAGGCTTCATTTCAGCCAAAATTATTCAGAGATTCCACCCACATTTGCAAATATAGGATTCAACAAAATCATTTCACTCCTTTCTGCTCCATTACTGCAAGAACATCTTTTCAAACTCTCCATCATCCCACACCACATGCAAGGTGTTGAGTAATGCCACTCTAGATGAATGTCATGCAGGCAGAATACCTTTCTTTCCACACTGATGCTGCCTCTGGCAATAATTTACCACTAAGATAATATGATGGCTGGTTGCAGCCTAGAGGTCTATTAAAACAAATTAATTTCTAACAATGATATATCCACGTTAAGCATTAAGAGGTAATCTCTGAGTCAGTAAGAAATTAGTTCATTTGACCTGGGCATTAAGCAGTGCTGATATTATACTTTTTAAGAAACATAAGCATAGCAGAAAGAAGTAAATAAATTCAGTCAGCACATTGAAAAATGTGTCTTAAAGTTAGTGTTTTAAAGAAACAGTTACATCTTCATAGATTATTGTAAACCCTGAAATCCTCAAATTACTGTGTTAAACAGTTTCATTATTGAGGCAAGGACTACTGCTAGGAAGTTTCTGGAGCCACATCTGATGTGCTAATATGAATATATTAGAAAGGTGATTTTATATCAGAAAAAAATGTTTACCCGATAGATTTAGTATCACATTCATGTTCTCATTTTGTTTTTCCCAGAAAAAAATCTCAGGAAACTTGTCAATGTTAATACAAAATATTCCTCCATCTGGCATAATAAAGCTTCTCATTATACCACGCTAAGGCTGTGTAATTACTTCTAGCTGTTATAGAGGGTAGTATATATAGCTCACAGCAATGAAAAAATACTTCCAGGAAAACACTGTTTGGGAGATTGATGTTGTAGTGGTTAATAGGTGTGCACACTGTTACACAGCAGTGCTTGTAGGATATTGCTACCCACAACAATGGTGATATTTAGCTAGGAAATTACTTATACCATAAAAATTAATGGGCTGCTCAGGTAAATCATAGCATCATAGAATAATAAAATCAGAATGCCATGTTGGAAGGGACCTGAATGATCATCTGGTCCCACCTTTTTTGGCAAAAAACTTTCCAACAGTCTGATGGTACAGCTGGTACCACCAGGATTTACAGACCCCTCTCAGCTGAATACTTCTTTAATCTCACTTTCAATGGATAAAACAGAGAATTGCAACAACCAGAAATCAGTAAATCCACAGTTAAAATTAAAATTAATACCATACTGACCTTTCTGTATATAACAAATACTGCACACTTATGAAAAACAATCTTCTTTTATCCCTCAGCATGTCTACTAGCACAGGGAGCTATAAAAAAAATCACTATTCAGATCTATTCAGGGTCAGTTCCTCAAGTCCAGCTTGACCATATCTTCTCAGATGATATCTAGTTGATAATCACTCATTTAAATTCAATTTTCCTGACTTTTAAATGTGCTATGTAAGGTCTCTCCCTTACTCAACTAAAGATAAGAGGTGGTTTCTAAAGGCATTAAGTCACATATAAAAAGAAATCCCCTTTGTGAAAGTAGGTTGCAGACTAAATATTTGAAAACAAGAAAGCTGCTGTGACCCTCTCTTGCATTATTTTCTGTTCTGTACCTGCATCATGTACCAGATGGGATCAGGGCTACGTAGATATATAAAAATATATAATCATATACAATCATACAACCAGAGTGTATTGATAGTTCAGGTAAAAGTCAAGTGGCATAAGCAAATTTTATGCTTCCTATTTTATTAGAATTTTCTAGGCAGTCTCTTTTAGAGAATAAGATGACATAAGAAAATATCTGGGTTGGTTTTTTTCCCCACTCAGAAAAATGTCAGCAGAGACAGCTGTCATTTAATCCAGAGAACCAACTGCATTAACTATGAGGCTGTAAAAGGGAGGACAGAACTGGCCCCAGGGTAAAAAGGCAGACTACTGATTGCCCCTTTTCAGATCTGCATAAAAGTTTGGGAAAACAATAGGTTGCTGGGCCAGGTGACTTTTATGAGGGTATTTCTTACCCACAAAGGAGCCTCAGAGGTGTAGGAGCCACTGAAGTAGATGCTTCAAATAACATTTGATATTGCAATAAAAGCTGAACATCTAAGCATATTCTAAAAAATATTAAAGACATTATTAACATAGAAGGTGTGAGTATTTTGCAAGGTGAAAGCCAAAAGGACACTGTATAGTAAAACTCTGAGTTTGGGAGCATGCTTTAATAAAAGTAGTCATGGCTATAGTGGTAAATATATATAAATATGTATAATAAATCTTCCAGATTGTCATATGGCAATCCTAAGGTTGAATCTCATGTTCTAGATATTGCCATATTCAAAACCACAAACTGCCTCACTGCACAGAATACAAAGAGGTTCTGAATCCTTTATATGCTCAGTAACTGCTGCCTCTGTGGTAAAAACCGTAATAAAATAAAGCTGTGGTTGCAGAACAAATAATTTAAATTCAAGCTCAGTGATACCTTTCCTCAATCATTAGCCAGCACCCTAAAATTGTCTAAATGTGAAAATTGCATATGAAATAATGAAAAGCTGCACATTATGCTGCTTATGCCTTAACCTCTAATAGGCAATCATGTAATAAAAAGTAAAAATGCTCTCTCATCTTGTTATCTTAATTCCTTCCAAAAAATGCTTTAAGGATTACATTATTTTGCAACATCTTTAGACATATTTATGCATTCCTCTCATAGCAAAATCTGGAGCTGATATAAATACAAGATCCAAAAGATATGCTTCTCTGTTTAGTATTTCAAATATTCATTAACATATTTGGAGCATTATGAATGAAAAATAAAAGCATCTCAGTGACATTTACATCACTGTGAAGTCCTAACTGCTTCTTTGCTGTAGGAGTAATAAGTTAAATATAAAAAGGGAAGTCTGATGAAGAGCCTGTTGCAGTTTATTGTTTATGAATATTAAAAAACACACTAAGAGATGATTGTGAGAACTGTTCTTCTGTCACTAAAATTAAAAAATAAAAGAGTACCTTCCACAGAAAGTAAATTTATAGAAAGCAAATGGAATCTGCTTGAAACATTATTTATGTGGATATATTCCACATCTGTATTCCTTCCAGTATCTGAAGGCAGCCTACAAGAAAGATGGGGAGAAACTTTCCAAGAGGGCTTGTAGTAACAGGATGAAGGATAATGGCTTCAAACTGGAAGAGGGTAGATTTAGGTTGGGAATTAGGAAGGAATGGTGGTGAGATATCAGAAAAGGTTTTCCATGGAAGTTGTGGATACTCCATCATGGGATGTGTTCAAGACCAGGTTGGATAGAGCTTTGAGCAACCTGATTTAGTGGGAAGTGTCCCTACCCATTGCAAGGGGACTAGGAACTAGATGAACTTTAAGGTCCCTTCCAACCCAAACTGTTCTATAACAGATGAAAAGGGGACCTGTCAGATCACTAGTCAGCTACTTCTACCCTTCCCATGATAAGAAAAGGTAACACAAAAATGTGGATGCCTAGCTTAGATGTGAGATCAGTAGAAGTTTGAGTACAGAGGAGTTCTGTGAAGAAACTATAAGACCACTGCTTTTCAGGAGGGTACCACAGCATCATCAAGCCCCAGTGCCTTCTACAGGCTTTCAAAGCCATTAACATGTCCCAGTACCTTCATCCAAGCATTCCTCCTCCTGGTTATGCAGCACTTGACGCTCCAATTACCTGTGCTATGAGGCTCCCACTCTATGAGTGGGTGGACTTCAACGTCGAGGAGAGAAAGTCGTGCATGTTCTGAAAGTTTCAATGTTCCCAATAAGCCTTTCCTGGGAGAAAGCGCGTACTATTTAAACATCAGACAGTAATAGTAGGGAGATGTTCCATGTGCAAAATGCCACCAGAAGTCAAGATCTATTTTGGAGTAAAGAAATTATGGGTTGTCTTTACCAGGTAGACAAAGACGAATTCTAACAGCTTCATTAAGCCCAAAATATAAGTAAGAAATTAAAACTATATTGTATTGGAAAGCAGCTCGACACTGAGGATTTTGAAAAGGTTTCACCATTCAGACAATGCTGAATGGATTGAGTTTGGAGGAAGAATTTAGTTAAAGCAAAACTAAATAAGGAAATGGAGAAAGTCTTGCTCTCAGTTTATAAAAAACCAAACCCCATGTACATAGCAACATATTTTCCAAGTTCTTAGATTAAATAGGGTAGAATTTGGCCCTATAGTTAAGCCACCTGGATATAAATGAGGAAAAATGCCAATTTTCTATGCTCTTATTTTAAAGGGGGGAAAAAAAACCCCAACACTCTGAATGCAGTTTCATGTTTAGTCTTTTCTGTCAACACAGCTGGTCAAAAATAGATTAAATACATTACACAAATATTTTCAGACTAAGTATCTTTCCAGGTTACTGTTTAGCAACTGCTTGCTTGTCCTCCACCAGCCAGAAGATGTGTCCTAGTTTTATGTTTTAATGGGTCTAAAATATATAGCAAGGGCAAGGAAAATTGTTCAAGCCAACTTCTGAGGACAACAGATTATTGTCCTTTTAATTGTCTCCAATAATAAGTAGCTAAATGTTATCTATTAATTTCAGGCTTTCCCTTTTTTGTCTGATTATTTTTGAAGTTCATATAGTTCTCAAAGACACATTTTAAGAATAACTGGTGTATTTAGGCTGAATATGAAAAAAAAATATGGGTTGTAAAAATAGAGTAGTTCATCTTTATTGCCTGAAGTAGGGCAATGAACAAATGTAATATATTTCCTGTCATAAAAAAGGACCTTTTAGACTACAGTGTTGTTTTGTGTACAGAACATGAGGGATCAAATAAGCTGAACAAGTCAATATAATTATTTATGTGTTAATGTTTTAGCTTCTCTCTTCAATATTAAAACAAGAACGTAGATATTGAATCTGAGTTTAAAATAATTTCCTCTCCATTTTTGATGATTCTAAATGCAAATTCAATCCAATCACAATATGTGGTTGTTAGATGATTTAGAAAAATCTATATATTACAGGTTGATACAGGATACAACACATTCCTCGTCATGAACTTTAACACTTTCTTGTGTGCTCATCATCTCCAAGGACTCACATCCATTATTCACTAACTGCTCCATACTTCCATGCAAGTGGAAGTACATACTACAAAGAGCTCTGGTGAGTCCTACAGCTCACTCTGCCTGCTCTGCTCATTCAGAATGAATCAGTAAATTTTTCCAAAGCATGTAGTCACTTCAGCAGAAGAAAGCTAGGACACACACTGAAGTTATGACTAGCCCACCCCAGAATCATTTTCATCAACAAATCAACTTGTTAAAGGACTGATAACGAAAGTCATAAATGATCAATTTTGCATTTGAAAGCCTTGCTACCTCCATTTTTATAGACATGGATACATTTTCTTTGATGATCTCTTTGTGCTACATGCTGTGATGGTCTTTGGATTGAAACCCCCTGTTTTAGAAATAACAAAGGAAGAGGTATCTTGAAGGTATCTTAAAACCATTCAGCAGCATGAAGATTTTTTTTGGCCATGTGCTCAGGATCTGATTATATCCCCACCAGATCACAGGAGCACTTTAGATACATATACGTGACATGCTCCGTTACAGACTTTTTAAGGATTTCACTTGAACACTGAAATACTTTTTACACTATATTTCTTAGAACTGCCTGAGATAATTGTGATGGATGCTCACAGGAATACGATAAAACTGTTGGAAAGAGTCCAGCTGAAACAAATAAATAGAAGATTCTTCAGATGTGTAGCTCCAAATTCAGTTCCAAGACTGAGATGTTTCTGAAACATGTGCCCACACCCACTCACCCTTAAAGCAACGTTAATAAGCACCTCTATCTTATCTGACAGCAGCCAAACAGTCTCAATTGCAAACCACCCCCAATTAGATTAACAGAAACATGAGTAATCCATACCAAGGAATGCATATGAGTCAGTAACGATGTGAAATTATACAGTGGCTCCCTCAACTAAGTTGGCTACATCCATTATAATTGTGTTTTAAATCCCTAGTCTCTTTGTTATAGTTTAGCCTTGTCAACCAAGACAGTGCATGACTGACTGAATATGTCAGCACTACAAAAACCAAAGCCAGCAGATCTCTATTTTAGACCAGAGGGTTGGATATTACATAACATTAAAAGTTTTAAAATACCTGGGTGTCACAGACTGAAACACATCAATATACAAACAGCTGAAGACAACACCTGTTCTTTTGCAATTGTCACCTGCATTAATTGTTTTTACTGTCTTCCTGGTTTATTTTCATATATAAGCACCATTAGCCAGGGGCAAGACTGAAGAAAAGTGAGGTGGAACTATCTAACATTCATATTTTGAGAATGCTTCTGAATCAACGTCTCCAAAATGCCCTGCTGGAGTTGGATTCATGCTATTATCATGTCATCCAATCCCTTGTGCAAATCCCCCAAATTGCATTTTAAAGTATCAAGTATTTTTACTTTGATACTACACTACAAAGACTGAAAGAAGCTTCTCCTTGAAGTAATGGGAAATTTGTTCTTGAAATAACTTCTGAAACTACATACAGGTCTTCTCCATGGTCATTGTTGCAAATTACAAGTACCTGATTTCTTTATAGGATTAATTCCTCAGAGTATGACTGGAATTCTGATTTTCTTGTCAGTACTCCAGTCCTCACAGCTGTCAAGTTTTTTCTGTTCCATATTTCAATTTCTCTATTGATAAAACTCCCATATTTGTTACCAGAATATTTTGTTGGCACAAACATACCAGAACTTCAGAACTCTTTGACCTGTTTCTTGTTCAGTTTGGTGATTTCCTCATTCCTCAACTGTCCAAAATACGTAGTGAAGGATTCTAAAGTTGTTGCTGTACCTGATTGTGTACAATCATGTCAAAAAGGAATAAATAGCCAATTTCTAACATCCGCAGAAGAAAATTAGTAAGGAAAAAAATTCAAGAAGTAGTGAAACTGGAGAAATACAATAACAAAGATCTCATATTCATCTTGCATGCAAACATCCCATGAATGAACAGGTTTACAGTACAGTAAATGGAAACACTGAATAATAAAATATATCACCATGGGAACTGTTGAGGACTTCAATCAATCTTTACCAATTCACAGTCATTCCATGTGCCTACAAACAGAAACCCTCATATACAAACTAAATGATTAAAAACCTTGGGCACTTGAATTAAAAAAGAAAAAGCAGAACTATGAATAGTGGTTATGGGTGGCACTGGGATTTATGGGATCACTCAGACTCCATCAAACATGCTGCTTCATTCACACTGTATGTAAACCACCAATCACTTGTCCCCAGTGTCAGACTTGCTTCCGAGATGGACTTGAGACAGTGACTGGCTAAAAGCACACTCTGACTTGTCCTAAACCATTTGTCTTTAAAGCTGTCAAGTTGAACTGTACTGTCATAAGAAACTTTGGTAATGTAGCAGTTGCAGCAAAATCCAGTCTGTGTAAACTCATATAAAGTACCTTCAAAAATAGCCTGACATATTAAGAGATGTCTGACTGGTCTATTTCTAAAATAATTCACAATTTTCATATTGCAGCTTCAGAATCTGAAGTTCTGCCTCTGAAAATATTTTGAAGGCAAAGCTGGCAAAGTAATACTGTTTATCTCATCTCAATCTTTTATGCTGCTGACATGGACAGTGGGATTGAGGGCACCCTCAGCAAGTTTGCTGATGAAACTAAGCTGTGTGGGGCAGTCAACACATGGGATGTCGTCCAGGAAGGAAAAGTGGTGTCATCACCTCATTGTGCTTCCTTCATTTTGGGAACAGATTGAGGTTAGTCTCTGGTCCAAAAAAATGATTAACTGTAAAAGCCAAAGAAGTGTGATGAAGAAGAAATGAAAGTGTGATGCATTATGGTACTTCTTCATCCAGTTTATAGACTGGACTGACTATGTCAACCACATTTTAATGAGAGGAGGTCAAAAATCTCAAAGTTACTTACAACCTTCTTGAAAATGAAAGGCCAAACAGGCATAGAGTCCAGAGAAAGAATCAGGGCTCTCTAAAGAAAACTGTAAGGATATTTCTACCTTTTCTGATAGGGCACTAGAAATAAAGGAAGAAAGGAGATTGAATTAATCTTTTTTTCTTCTATTAGTTTTGATTCTTCCTTCTTCTGTTCTCTGTACTCCTCCCTTCTCAAGCCTTTTATATATCATGAATTAAGATCTCTGCCAGAATAGGTCTTGTTTGGAGAGCAGGGAAAATGTCTGGCAAAGTAGTTCTCAAGTCATGAAGGATCTGACAAAGCAAAGGCTAGAGTCCAGCAACAGTAACAATATGATCACAGAAAAGGTCAAAATATACTGACAACCTTCATTTCTCCCACTTTTAAAAAGGCCTATAAACTGTGATAGTTTTCCTACCAAATGTTGATGCAATGGCCTGTGAATACTCATGTGAATCTTGCACATAAAAATCACAGTGTGGTTGAAGCAAACCTGACCTGACCTGAACTCAGAAGCTGTCATGGTTTAAGCAGGTCAGAAGACATAAAAATTTTAATTGACTCCCAATGGCTTATTGAAAGCACCACTCTGACCCAACAACACTGTGGTTCAAAAGGTAATCCTGTATATTCTGCTGCAGCTCTTGGAATCATCTCAAATAAACATGGAAATTCATTCTGAATACAGACCTCTCCAGAAAATTATTCTTGAAAAATAGTTCTTTGTCAAAATGTTGCCTTTAGTGGATATACTGAGCAGAAAGCATTATTAAAATTCAAGTTTTAGAAGAATAGGGGGAAGAAATGTAAGAGTGTACCAGTAGTAATGTGAAAGAAACTTTAGGAGCCTGTTCTTAGCTATGGTCATCATGGTTAATATCTTGATTTATTGACATGTCATTCTATATGAGGGAGGTCCCATATGAACACAACAGAGGAAGGACCACTGCCCAAGACAGACAATCATTTCAAAGTGCAAAAACCAGCAAAGATAAGGAGGGATGTTTCATGGCCCCCTTTTAGAGAAACAGAATTTTACTAGCAGAGGGATTCAAAAAGACCTACAACAAAGACAGAAGCTAAATCCTGACCTCAAAGATCAAGGAAGGACAGTATGAGCCAGGGAGAAAAAATTGACTTTTTCATTCCAAAAGTTGTAAAAGAAGAATAAAAGACTTCAAAGCCTAAAAATATCTCTTTGATCAGCTATACAAAGGGAACAAATTTGTTATACCTCCAAAGATGTTACGACTCAACAAAAATATGTGAAAAAAAGTCAGGTGTGACACTTCAGCAGAATAAACACAAGGTCATGGAGTTAAATGGAAAGGCAGGCCAGGCCATGATAAGAAAACAGTATAGGTGGCTACAGCTTAGCTAGTGGCCTCTGTAAATATCTATGTCAAGGAAAGGATCTCAAGAGACAAAGGACAGCAGCTCTTCTAGAGAGCAGGCAAAGAATGCCTGGAGAAAAACATGCTTTCCCACTTCATCTCGGAGCATCTATACTGGTCAGGTGAGTAGACAGATGGGTGACAAAGCTTGGAGACCTGGCTCAGTCAAAGAATCTAGGAAAAAAAAAAAACCTCTACTTTCAAGAGCTCTGTAAAAAGGAGAGGAAAAGGCATTCATTAGCCGACTCAAGAAAAGAGATCTAATGCAGCCGTTTTTTGAACTTATTTATATGGAAATGCTCCACACTTGCTTAAGAAGAGCATCTCCATACTCGATTCTCATCAGCCCTTCAATAACCTGCCCAGACTTTAGCAAAATGAGCATCTTAACTTAGGTAATTTATTAGAAGTGTAGCCATAGTCCTTCATTGTGTGATGACTACTGATAAGTAGCCATTATCACAATAGATAATCTAAAGATTTCAGATGTTTTTATATTATCTAGCATCTAATAAAGAAGGCTATGCAAAAAAAGAGCACATGAGCAAAGTTTCAGATTTTCCAGTTGCAAGTCAACCAAACTGACCTATTGAGAACTCATTAATATCAACTGATATTTAGTATGCAGTTATTTTTAAGGTATCTCATATGACATAAAGCTTTTCTTCAGATATAAGCAGCCTCTGGAACCAGAAACTGCATATTTTGTCATTTATTACAGGTGCAACTACTGCATGTCCACAGCCCTGGAGAGGCTCCCTGTTGCAGGATAAGGATGGGCAATATGTGATAAGAGAAATTAAGTCATAGTTCTCTTCACCTTTCAGATTTGCTTAGGTAAAACTTGTAATAGTCAAGGAAACCTTTTTATTGCTATTCATCTTTATTTGGGGGATTTACTTATTACTAAAATGTACAACTTCTAAGGGAAGTGTTGCATTCACTGATGCTCTTTGCTTTAGTCAAGAGTCTGCAAGAACTAAAGATTCAAAAGGCCACATCTTTGCACCTTGTGTTCTGTGTTGTCTTTAAAAACATGAACGCAGCAACCAGGACCACTGAAGGTCACTAGTAGTCATGGTAAATAACTTCTATTCAACACATTGTCTCTTAGTCTGCAGCTGGCTCTTCTCAAGGAGTCAAGGCAGCATGACTGCTGAAGCACTGCCTTCTAAGTGCCTTCAGCAGGAAATTTCTAATGTACAGCAACTTATTTAACACCAGTCTTTAGCACTGGAGAAATTAATTAACCCTGTCCTCCCAAGAAAAATCAGTATTTGAGAGGTGACTGGTGTGAAACAGGCACAGTAACATGGGAAAGACAATATACACCAGTGCAGGTAGATAAAGTTTAGCACCTCCTATAAAATAGAAAACATCTCCAAATAGCTTTCACATGAAATTCTTTTTTTTCCTAACCAATTTAATCTTTATTAAAATCTTTGGCTGCTACCAAAAGCTTTTCCTGTTTTTTTTTTGTATCTGTTACCTCATGTTCTGTCACTGGGCACCACTGAAAAAAAATGGTCCCATCCCCCTGACACCCATATTTTAAGTGTTTACAAATATTTCTAAGATTCACCCCTTGGTCTTCTCCAGATTAAAAAATCCCAACTCTCTCACCCTTTCCTCATAAGAGAGAAAATGAATGCATTTGCATTTTCCTTCACAGGATTTAAAAATCTTAATAAGCTCAGTTTTCTGAGGCAATCCATCAATTTCCTCTCAATAATTAAATCCTATTTTAAAAAGGAATACAATTTTCTGTATTTAATTTAATTAAGACAATTATATACTAATATTGTTGGGGTTTTCTTTTCAGAAACTTAGAAGCTTTACACTTCTTTTATTGGTTTTCATTTGAGAACCACATGCTGAAAAACAATTCAGCAGTACAGTGGAACTAGTTGGTCAAACAGCCACTTTTATAAGCAGAATATTTAAATAAAAATTAAAAAAAATTCCCTCTAAGTCTTGTCCTTGAGCTGAAAAGTCTTTCATTTCAAAACACCTACTTCTCCTGACTGGGATGTCAAAAGCCAGTCCCTTCCATGCTTTCTACTGTAGGAAGTCTTTCTGCCAAGTCTTTGAAGGTACATAACATTCAGTTTTTGATTGTAGTGAAAATTAGGGGTGCTCAGTACCTTTCAGCATTTGATCATTTATTGGGAAGGTAAGAGGACTTTTTACTCTAAGCAGCCTAAACCTTTACTGTAAGTGAATGCCATGAAATTGCTGTTCTTTTTCTACTCCTAAAGTTACTATTGTTAGAGCTTTCTCCAAAGTTAAGTGCCTAAAAGTTTGTAGGCAAAGGTCTAGTATTCCTCTGTTTCATAAAAGGATTTTCTGAAGTTTATGGCTGGTTCTGAGAAGCTGTTTGAAGGGCACCTGCCCTTGGTTTATCTACCTCAGATGCTTTCAACTTCAGTCAACTCTCACTCACATAGTATTTCTGTTTCTTACAGTGGTACAGTAAGTACAGACACACTGTAAACTTGTCTCTTTGCTTCAGATTCTAGTATTTTAAGATCTGATCTTGTCTGAGAGTATTCCTTGAATAAATCCCTTCTGTACCATGTATTTTAGCACATACAAGGGGGCACAGAATGAGCCATTGTCTTACTAATTAAGTGAATTGCTAAATCTAGATATAAGAAAACAAAAAACATGCACAAATAAGAAGTTCCTTAGTGTGATCCATAATAGGGGAGTTGTTATCCTAAACTGATCCCATGCTGTAGCTCATAGAAAGTGTGTTTAAAACATATTATTTCAAACAGTAGGGATAACTGTCTGTTAGAGTCTATATGGTGGCATTGGTTAATATCTACCACTGGCTGGTGCATAAATATTCATTAGCATTAATAAAGAATGTTGTCTGAAAATGATGGCACTGTATAGCTCCAATACTTTTTAAATCCAACACATTAGATGCTCATTAAACCACAAGCATGTGCCTAAGTGCTTTGCTGGATCTGCTCCATAAACAGATCCTTGAATTCCATCTGGAGGAGAGCCCCATAAATACAAGGTTGACTGACCAGAGTCTGAGCAACAAGAAAGATGGTATTTCCTGTGAATTAATCTGTAATCAGTCTTAATAATAGAGATATTTTTTTTGGTCATGCTTATCTTTATGATGTTATGGACTTGGAAGACTGCACATTGCCAGCAAGTTTTCTTAAACTGGTCAGGGGTGCTATGGAAAGTAACCTGGAAGGCTGTAATTGAACCATGATAACAAGAGGATATAGCAGAAAAGGAAAAGTTATCAGAAAGCAGATTCAGTATTCAGTGATTTTTTCCCACAGTAGAGACCAGAGACTACATTAAACCTTCCTGATGATATTATGAAGCAGTAGAAGTTAAGCTGTGATCTCCTTACCTGTCATGAACAGCCATGAAATATTAACACACAAAAAAGCTTTTTCTTCAAAGCACAATTAAATGCAAGATTTTTAAATACCAATCTGTTTGAACTGGAATGACCTTCACTCCTGACCTAATCTCTGTTTTTGGCTTTCTAACATGTAAAAACCACCCAAATCTTGAAGAGCTTCAACAACTCTTTAGAACTTCAGTTCAAGAGCTTTAGCAATTTCCCCTAAAGCCAACTTGCAACTTAAGCAGTTAAATGAATAAACAAATCCTACAATATTAATTTAAAAGTTAAAGAAAACAGTTAGACAATGTGTTCTTAAGATATAAATTAATGGACACTTCAATAATTTGTGGGAATAATAGCCCATTTTGGTTTAAATTCTTCAGAATATTTTGGGCATTGTAGGCCACTTTTCCTGTCTTCCTCTTAACAACATTATTTTCGAGACATTTGACAGCATCATGCTGACATCCACTTTGGCTACTGAAAAGTTTCCTTCACTTTGGATGTTCCTAAAGGGACAGATGTCCAGAACATCAGAAGAAATCTGGAGTGAACACCACACACCTTCACCTGTAACCCATAATTTCATGCTCTCCCATTAGACACACTTGTCTGACAAGCAGCATTGCACCAACTACCCCTTTCATCCTCTGTTTTTCAGATTCCTTTGCCATAGGGAATTTATGCTCATCAAGCACTTTATTCAGTCCATTCATTGCAGAGTGATCCAAATTTGTATACATCCTTCTTACAAATTTTTTCTACATGTTTTCTGACTTCTCCAAGTCCACAAAAAGAATCTAGTTTGGCCCTCACAAAATTAAAGACCCAGAAATTTAGTAAGGAGGATGTAAACATTTTCTTCCACCTGTATGATCAATCTGTATACAAAAGGGCTATAATCTGTTTTCTTTCTGCTGCTAAGGAACAGGCAAAGGGAGAAGAAGGGAGAAAGAGAGAAGTGTCAATACCCGTGAGAAGTATTTGGATACCATTGTTAAAGACATAACACACAAACTGGAATAAATCAAATAAATCACAATAAATCATCAGCATTTGTAACTTGAGCCTGATCTTCCTGTTGACCAAATAATTATATGAAAACATTTCCTTTCACAACAGGGCAAAATTGCCCCAGTCTCTTCAAATCTAAAGAAGATAGAATGTTTTAATTGTTGCTGGAGAAGTTCCAGATCTTGGCTAAATTGCAAAGAAAATTAAGACTACTCTCAGCTACCACACAGGAAAACGAGTATGTGATTTAAAATGTTCTTTTTTTCAAAGGAGAGACCAGCTATTCCATAGTCAATTTGTAATCACTAGTTGGTTACAGCCAAGATGTGCTGATGGTGTGAGAAAAATGGCTGATTAACTGAGAAAAATGAATGCTACCTTTGCTCTAATAAGGAGATCCAATTGATCTTATGTTCCTAAGATCCATCCATTTTACTGGTTAGCAATCAACATTTCATTAACACAGCAAAAAAATCCATTATATTAAATGAAAAACCCACCACCAGATTTACAGCCCAGAGGATTTTTATTTTTTTTTCATTCTCCTAATTCAGAGTAGTTGAGCCCATAGGAATTTTCCTCTTGGGAGTTTATTTAACAAATTCCTTGTTACTGCAAATACAGAGCCCTGGGAAGGAGCTTAGTCTCACTTAATGCCTTTCCAAATGTACTTTAGGTTCAGCCTGCTCTTTCAGTCTGGGTCTCTGAATGTGTTTGGTGATAAGTGTGTGAAGCACTTTTTCTGTGAATTCAATTGTCATTTATTATATGGCTGTTGCATTTATAGAAAGGGGTTTTTAATATTCCAGACCCCCTCCAGCCTATGTTTTTATATGACCTACTAATTAATAGAAACAAAGCATCTTAAACATGTCATTAGTTAAAGTCTGAGAGCTCATTTGATTTATCAGAAGAGTGGCTTTAATACAGTTGAGGTGCAGTTAGATTGTAAAGGAAATCTTGTCTCACACTATATATTACCATTTTATTTTCTTCTTCTGTCTTGCTTTTCTTTTTTATTTTATTATTTCTTGAACTGGTGTCTGGTACTGCTACCTTGATTACATCTACACTGACATTTCCATTAAGAAGTTGCTTAGAATTTGACTGCTCTAATTTAAATTTTGCTAGATTAGGAAATACATCTTCTACCCACTCACATTATTTTTGTTTGTTTGTTCACACCTTACATTTTAGCTCTTTATTGTAGCTCAAGCCTTTCAAACTGTCTCATCTTTCATTTTCAAATAATGATTTGTCTTTCTCCTGTTTTGAAAAACAAGCTAAAAATCACCTTCATTTAGAAATCATTAATTGTAAAAATAGTGTTATATAGTAGATATTTCCCTACAGGCTAAAACTGATCCTGTAATTGAACTTGAAAACACAATTAATATACCTTTGTGTGAGCTATTTTTCAGAAGTGTTAGTTGACTAATCATCAGCAAGCCAAACACTGAAATATTTAATTGTCATGGGGACAAAGTCTCATTACAGTTACATAAATCCAAAATAATTCCAGTGAAGCCCTTCGTGGCCAAAAGTGCAAGTGAATCTATAATAGCAATACTTCAAATCTTGGAGTCTATGTTTGATGAAATCTCAATATAATGACATATAATTATTTCACCAATAGGGAGGGAATTACTAGTAGGGTAAATCACTATCCAACATGAAGCAGGGCACCAGAATCTAATTCATAGAGTAGTACAGAAACTGCTCAGTCATGCAACTTACCTTGGCATCTGGCAGAGGGTGGTCCAGACAGCAGGACTGCCTCTTGAGTCTGAAGCAGAGAAACACAGATTTCAGCCACCTGGGCCTTCTGGTTTGGTCTTAATAGTTGCCTTGGTTAGGAAATTGATTAACAGGCTTCACATGTAAGCACATTTAAATGGTTAATAGAAAGAAGAAGCTTATAGAAGCTTAACTTCATTTATTTACAGGAATATAATACTAAAATTAGATCTATAGACTTAAAAAGACCTTCTTTTCCTATAACAAAACAATCTCAAAGCCAGTGTCTGTAAACACAGAACTGAAATTTATTTAGGGAATCTTCATTTCTTTCTAAAACCATGTGTGCTCTTTAACCAATGTGTTCAAAATTTAATTTATGCTTGAATATCCATTAGGTCTTCTCAGGCTGGAGGAGATGGAGACATTGAATTATTTTCTCATGACTCCATTTCACTATTAGTATGAAAGGTCAAGTCAAGAGGATTGCATATTTCAGTCTTAAAGGGGTTATATTTGGGATCAATTTCAGCTTGTTTGGGAAGGAGATGGAAATACTATGCCAAGAGATTTGTTTTCAGGAGCTACCACTTGTAGTCCTGAGTTGATAGCAGTTGAACCATCAGTTCTGAAATGAACCTGGCCACTAGACTGAAAAAATATCCTTACATATGTAAATGCATAAAATCAACATATGATTCTTTAGTCTAATAATGTAAGTGATGGGAAGGAAGCAATCAGACCACTTTTATTCTACTCAAATTCTTGTTGCTAATATTTTTCTTTGATTGGTGGTGTCTTCAATGGGAAAAAGTTTTGTGTACATAATAAACCACTGATTTGCTTTCATAAATCAACAGGATTTTCCACCAGGATTGTATGCTGACTCAGCAAAGAATTCTTGGAACACAGGAGAGATTTTGATGTCTCCTCCCTTAGAAGGCACAAAGTTAAAACTGCACTAACAACCACAGAACAACCCTAAGAGATCAAAGTCAGACATTATAATAAAAAACATAGCAAGGAATTACTCTGTTCTTTAATGGGAATTATTAGGACATTGAAGATTTATTAGATAGCTTGGTATACATCTAGTCATGCTTCAGAAAAAGAGGTCTTTAATTATGAGTATCATGCTTTGGGTGAGAGGAATACACTGAGAAGAACCATCATAGACAGTGTTATGAAACTTCAGACAGCACTGGAATATCCATTTCATTCCTAAACAAGTTTATCAAGAGAGAAAAAGCAACATCCTGATGCGTGCAATTCATTTGAAGAGAAAGAAAACACAAAACTGCATTAAAGCAAGCCAGCCTTCTGTCAGATTTGTGAGTTCATTCACTGTGCAACATAACTCTGAGCTTTACAGCTTTGCCTGTTGCCTGTGAGATGACTTTGGAAAGGACATTTGGCTATTTTGCCTCCATATCATCTGCCTATATTGTCTGGAAGAGGATCTCCTCATCTATTCAAGACTTACAGATAAAGATAAAAGACTATTTTTCTTTCCTTCTTTCTTTCCAGTCAATTATTCTTCATCACTTGCACAAGTTGTGCTTTACTAGATAAATTTAAGTGTATTCACAGTGTGGTAGCTGTTCACAAAACAAGAATTATTACCAAATATGTAGATAGTTCTGCTACTCAGAAATTTTGAATTTTGCCTTCTTTTTCTCTTCCTCCCACTCCCTTCTGTTTTTCTCTCTCTTAAACAATTCATGCACTAATTTTGCTATATGTATTCTTCTTCTGCCCTTTCCTTTTTCACTTTCCTTCTTTCCTTTCTCTTGACATCATTCAATAGACTCTCAGGTTGTCATTGGCAAAACTGCTACTTATTGAAAGGCACACAGGACTGAGCCCTTTTCTCCACTTCATCATCACCATCTCTTGACTTGATTACCTGGTAGTTACATTTTCTGTATCTCCTCTACTTCTCTGGGGCCTCCCAGCTCTGCACTTTTTCTCTGCACACCCTTCCCCAGCCAGGGTTACAGGTTGACTTTGCCCATCAGCCCCTGCACGACACAATCTGTAAAGACCTTGATAAGGGAACAAGGTTATTTTTTCAAGCTACTATTAAGACTATGTATTTTTTTTTTACCCCTTTATATCTAATATCATGTGCCAAGAGCTGTCAGAACCGTGTCACTGCAATTCACTTAAGTCTTAGATAATAAACAATCTTAAACTAAAAATCACAGTATATAGATTATATATATATATACATGCACACACAAAATGCAAAGCCATTTTCAGACTGAAAATATGGGCACTATTTTTAGAAGTTTAATCTAATCACATGCTCATAGATACACACATCCTTCCCATACCATGGATAAAGAGAAGCAGTGCCACAATAGCTCTAATTGTTATTGTCTCATTTCTTTCTCATCTTCAATGTCATAGGCTACGTGCTGTTCCCAGATGATAGACTCCAGTTCTCTTTTGTATATAGTAGAGGAGAAAAGGCATTTTCTTCCCTATTTTCATCAGAAGTGGCATACCTGTGGACCCTAGAGCATTTGTTCTTTGCAAATAAAGGGGCACCCCATTCTGTGCCAAGGGATATTCAATATTCTGACAGCACACAGGGTCAGAACCAGCTTCCACTGGCTCAGAATCCTCATCAGGCCAACAGGAAACTTGAAAGTTCAGAGAATCAAAGCTAAACATGGAAATATAGATGTTTTCCTGCAGAAAGTCCAAGCCAAACACCTTTCTAGGTCTGGGATGACAATGTTCTGTATCCAGACTGAAAATAGCAGCTGTGAGAATTCTGCATTCTCACAAGGTGTAGGGAGAATATTCTTCCTGCAACTTTTATTTGGTAATCTCTTTGGTAATCTCCAAAAACCTCACTCCTGAAATGTATTTTGAGTAAATATTAAGAGATGGACAAAAATAAAAGAAGATCTGGGCTGTGATAGATGAGAATATAATAAGATCTGTGCTGGGGGCAGAGGAGGGTGAGCAACAGAGTTAAGGGAAATGTTAGTTCTGATAGCAAACATCACTGAGATTGAGCATGTGTGTTTCAGATTGTTCTTAGACATTTGATTACTTGAACTTTGATACAATTATGTTATTACTTATCCGTGCTTAGAAGGGAGTAGGAATAAGTCTGCAGAAATAATACAATCAGTCAAGCAAATGTTCTTTTATGAGCAGAGAAGCAAAATATACTCACTGCCCTTTTACCATAATGGATAAGGATGATGAGACAACAATTATATTTTACTCAATTAAAAAAATATATGCCCAAGGATGTGTGTGAATAGGAGTTTGCAAAAGTGCAGTTAATAAATAAAAGAGTATCAGACATGAATAGATGCTCTATTTAATAATGCATGTTGTCTTTACTAAAAAAAAAAATAAAATAATAAAGGCTTGTTTTTATTGTGTCTACAATATATAAAACAAAGATAAATAATTTCTCAACCTGGAAAAGGAACTTCACTACCCTAATGGCTGGATTCTCCCCTGGCTCATGGTGTTGTGCAGCTCAAAACAGTTCAGCTGAAGTTGATCTACTTCAGAACATTAGTGAATATTACAGAGATTTAAACTTGAGATTTTGCTGGTGTTAAACATGACTGCAGCAGTTATAATTAGTAACTGCTGAGAGCATGTTTCCCTAGGAAAGGAAGATATTTTCATCGAGGCAATATTTTATTTCACTGTGGCTGTGGAATTGTGCTTTTATATTATCCTTCCTCCAGGTTATGGTAGGTAGCTACTTGTAACCTGTAAGTAACCTAGTAGCAAGCTTCCCAAATCCCCTGATGCCTGCTAAGAGAGTATCTCCTTCTGCATTTCACTTGCAGGGATAAAAGCTGCAGCTATGCAGAGGAACCATGAATTCTACAAGACTGCATTTAGCTCACACAGAAACACTTCATCTGACTTGAAACTCATCCCTGGTTTTGTTCTTTGTTGTATCCTGCCACCAGAAAAGTACATCAGTAATCCTGTATCAGCAGGCCATCTGTCACAGCTCTACCAGTCATTCATTGGCCCAGGCAGGGCACCAGCATCCACAGGCATCAGTCCAACAACAAAGGCAAAACAGAGGTTTTTTTAACAGTTTCTCCTGGAAAGTGAAGCCATCTGACTTAAAGTCACAATGAAAAGAAATTCAAGACTTTATACAACTCTGCTGTCACCAAAGGATCACATTCAAGTTGTCAGTGAAAGGTAAGTCTGCTGAGGCACTACCCCAGTCATGCTCCAGGGCTGCCTGACAAACCACACCAATTTGATCTAATACTGAGAAAATATCAGTGGGAAATGCCAACATATGAAAAGTAGTTCAGTAGGTTGCTGTCTGTTGAATAGGATAATGTAGACTGAAATCCTGTGTGTCACAAGTTCATCTGAAGGACAACAACAAAATCACGACTAGAAAACATTAAGCAAAACCAGATAAACACTCTATACCAAAACAGATAAACAGTTAACACAAACTTAACACATTTTATATATTAAATCTGAAACCATAACTAAAAAATACAAATCAGCCTCTTTTATCCTTGCTTTACTCTTTCTGCCATTAGGTGAAAGAAAAAAAAATTAATTATTTTTAGGTATTAAATATTAATAATTATTAAACAATTTTAATCTTTTTTTAAAGTATTTTTCACAAAGAAGTATGGCAGGTATAATGTTTTTTTCAGGTTCAAACCAGGTCTTTGGCAAAATATTCAATGCTACAAAGCATGGCATGAATTTACTTGAATAAAATTTGATACTATAAGTCACCTGTTTTTAATTTTGTACTTTTCTGATTTTATTCTTCTGGAATTCAGAAGTTCCAGTTGCACTCACTGTGGGGTTTCATGCAATAACATGCCATAAATACCTGATAGTCTAGTTCAGTAATTTACAAAGTACTCATAATCTGCAATTAGTTCACTTGAACCATTCCCTGAATTACTTATGAATAATTAATACATTGGAGGAAAAAAAAGATCTAATGTATCTATCTATCCATATATCTTCTAGCACCAGAATTTGCAAGCATTTTTAAACAGATCATAGTTAAGAAAGATACGTATGCTAGATTAAGATGTAGCAATGTGGTTAGCTCTACTTGCAACTGATTATTGGGGATGCTGGTGGGTGAAGAGCTGAACATGAGCCAACAATGTGACTTTACAGCCCAGAAGGCCAAATGTCATGGAAACATTAAATGATTTTATGATTATTACAGGTTCTTAAATAAAAGCTCTTAAAGTGCTCTTAATTTCTCAAGTATTTTGGCTAAACTTTTGAAAATCAATGCACAAATTGAATATTATGGGAAGCACAAGTAGAATATAATGGGATAGTCAATTCAACTTGCTCTTTCAAAAGTAAGATTTGGTAATGTCCAGTTTCTTCTGTGGGACTTCAATATCCCATTGCACAAAGACAACATAAGCACAGTGATGGGAAAAACACATGTAGTAAGTCAGTCTGGATATGGAAAAACACAATGAGCAAGTGACTAACCATGCCTAAATATACCTTTTGCTCTTGGGAATATAGGAAGTCTGAGTTTTCTACCAAGTAGATTAATATGAATCTATGGTTTGAGGTATCAGAGAAGGCATAAAAGACAGGAATTGGGGGCTTGGTGTCTTGTGGGTTTTGTTTTTGTGGTGTTTGTTGGGTTTTTTTCCAAGCACAGAGAACCAAAATGGGTAGCTATAATGCCAAGCAATTACATCTGCCATATGCCTCAACCTGGATCCAGATACAAAAAGTCACAGCAATGACAAAATAACTTGTTTAGAAAAAGCTCTTCTTCAATTAATCAAAATACTTAGAGACAGTGCCAGAATGACAGTAACCAAAATGACTTCTTTGACTCCCAGAACAGATGTATGACAATCCTTGCACAGTGCCCACCACCCTGGCAGGGCATTTGAGGCAGTGATGAGAAAGCTGTTAACAGTAAAGCAAACCAGTACCCCCCCCAGCTTCTCATGCTTGATATCACTTCTGGAGCCAGTGTTCAGCTGTAAAAACAAGCTCAGATTAAATTTACTTGTACAGACTGTGAAACATTTGGCTCTGGATGGCATCATCCTCCACTCACACATGTACACAGAGACACACAGAGATCTGACTGGGACACTGTTACTTGAAGCAGGAGAAGAAAGGTAACTCCAGTGTCACATCAAACTAGAACTGTGAGGGTCTTTTCAGATAGAAAACCTGACTTCTGAGAAAATGTGGAAAAGTTTCAGATAAGCATCCAAACCCTGACAGCTTATTCCAGCCCATTTTGAATCTAAGCTGATAGAGTGGTATGCCAGTCTTCATGTTGATTCACATCACTTGCATCCTGATGTGACATAGCCAAAAATTAAAGAGAGGAGTCTAGTTGCAAGCTTTATTTGAAGGGGCAGGCAGAGAGATATAAGAATTGAATACAAATTCATTTTAAATATTCTACAGGGGTTCAGCTGCCTGCAGAGACTGAAAAGGATCTTTCTTCAGTTTGATTCCTTTACAGTATCAGATGACATTTCAGTTCCATCCCTAAGTACGAGGGAAGGATCCACTCTGACACCACCACGACCAATAAAGTAAAACCATATGGTCCCACTCCTTCAGAGAATAAAAACTTTGAAGAGTGTTTTTCCACATAAAATAGATGTATGAATATATTTTCTTTTTCTCTCTCCTCAATCTGACGTATCATTTCAAAAATGACAGGTTCAAATAGTCTATTACAAAACACATCAGATCTCTGCCTTGGTGAACATGATTTTAACACAAATATGCAGCATTTATGTCTGTATTAGTAACATCACTGAATAGCATTCTCCTAGGTGGCTGGCACGCTGTTATTAAAGTATAATATCTAGGAAGGAAACAGCTCACTTAGAGTTTTGAGAAGGTTTTTCATTTAACTCCTCTTCACAATCCTCACATTTGCTGAACTAAGAAAAAAAAAGTTATAAATGTTATTTGAGGATGCTTAACCTATAATTATGTTTCTGTTTCAATGGCATTGCTTCTAAGGAGACCTCACTAGCTGCTAAGCAAACCTCTTTCTTATTTAAATTTCACTCATTTCCATCCCTATGACTAACTCTAATTCACAGGATTTCTTCCCAGCCTGCCCATATTCCCCTCCTCACTTGAAAACAGATTAATAGAGAGAAATAGCTAATAATTGGACTCTGGTTTTGAGGTGGGGAGAGAGGTTGTTTTGCTTTGGCTTCATCTTTTGATATTTTTATTTACAATGTGAAAAATCATCTGTTAACAAAGACTCTTCCTAGATTCAGAGAGAGTTGGATCTGCCTCAGAAGAACAGAAATAACTAACAGGCAGGCTGAACAGCTCTCTTATTGCTGCTTTGTAGTTTATTCCTTGGAGACTCACTAAAACCAGCAAGAAGTCACCATCCCTATGGGTACAGACAGTCCGTTCCTAAGCCCAGCATCGTTTTCATGGCTTGGATCTCAGCATGTCTTGCACACTGACATTCTTAGGACACCATATTTCTCCATATAAATTCCAACTCTCCTGCTAATCCTATCTCTCCTAAATCAATCTCACCTTTTCACTGCCCTACCTACTAAGTGCTTCTAGGAAAAGCTGTAAACATCACCAAAAAAACAAAGGGAAAACCTAATTTCCTCAATCATTTGTCCTTAATACCCTGTGGGGATTCTGAAGAGTCACAGATAACAATTTCACTGAATGAATCAACTGAACCTTTGCACTCACAAGAAAAAAAATTAGTCTAATCTAGGTTCTTTCCTCTCTCAAAAAATCCCAGCAGGTTTGTAGACAGTCATAGCTGTGACAACACTATTATTACCCAAAAAACCCTTTATTTCAGACTACTAGTTGCAGGACCCCTACCAAATACAACTGCATTAAAAAGGTGCTGTTTCAACCTAAGTCAAAACAAGGAAAACCCTAAAAACAATCTCTCATTTATGAGGAGAAAGGGTTTATTATCAGGCAATTCATAAGCAGAGACATAACAAGTACAAAACACAACAAGGTCCATTCAAGCCTGGTCCCTTGTTTTGAGCACTGACCACTCTTTAAGAATTAACAGAGTGGTATTTTCCTCATTTTTTCCTGCTTCTAGCAATTAGCAACTTAAAAAGCTCCTTAAAGACAGGACCTTGACTATGAAGCTGCATACTGCTTTGGGATTTATTTTTTTATCTCCTTTTATCACATTATTTTACTTGTATCTAACAATGCAAGAGTAAAAAAAAATAATATAGAAAATCAGTATTTGCTGTTGACTAAAAGTACATTTGAAGGACTCCTTGAGAACATGCTCTATCCTCTCAACCTTCAATTCACAAGACTTCACTGAATAGAAGTATATGTCTGGGAGTTCTAAACTATTTCTTTCAGCTTCACAAAATGTACAGAAATGTATGCTTTAAATATTTGTGCAACAAGTCAGTGCTAAGCAAGCCATGTCCACACCTGCCATTGACTCACACACATGCTGTGCCTCTCTGGAAGTTGCAAATTGTGCTGTAGAAAGAGCATGATGAGAAGAATCAACAGGAAAGGCTTCAGTTTTCCCCTCCTGGAAAAGAAAACCACAGTGTTTTGTTGAAAAAAACTTCTGGGACTTTTGTTTCTGAGTTTTTCTGTGACAATTACATTGATGCTGTTCACCACTAGTTAATTAAGAAGTCTATGCAGGGGAAAAAGAGAGAAACCCAAATGAGAAGGGATAAGAAAAACTTACTTAGGGGAGTGACAATAAAAGGTCTGAGACACTCCTAAAAACACCATATACTAGGCAATCAGATCAGCTGTCTGAAGATGATATATTCATGAGTAAAGAAAAGTCATGAGCATTAGTTGGGATAAAAAGCACATAATGAGTAGAGTGCAGTCATGTGCTATTTGATTTGTAAAGTTTTTTTAAACATAGCACTCTGCAGTGTTTCTCTTCTGGCTTTGGCATCACTAACCTGACCTAGAAAATATGCTAGTGATTTCTTGGAATAGCAATGGAAACATCTCCAAATTGCATTCTTTTCCTCAGCCAAATTCAGTTCTGATCATTTTTACTGCTATTATCTTATATCTACTACACACTAAACAACCATTTGAATTAGATTAAAAGAATGCTTACTTTCTCTATCCCATTCTAACAGCTGTTTTCATTCATAGAGGCACATGGTGAGGGTCAGCCTTTGCAGAAAATGCAGGAACACAAGCTTGACACTGCAGGCAGAGATGCCCCAGACTGGGTACCTGAAGAGCAGGCAGGAGAAGGGAGAAAAAAAAAAGAAAAACAAAACAAAACTTTTTAAAGCAACAGAGAGCTCATTGAGATCACTTGAAGCCAAGGACATTGAGGTGCACTTTTGACTTTGCTGTGTCATGACAGCCTACAAAGCCTATAAAGCACTATCAGAACATTGCAAATCATCTGCAGGGCTTGAAATTGCCCTGCCTGACCTTCTGCTTCCCACAGTTCATAAAATTTCACCCTACATTTTCTATATGCTTTTAAAGTCTAAAAATGGCCAATAATAATAATAATAAAATAGATAGCTAGGAGTGTTTTCTTCCTCAAAAAGAAAAAAATGCAGATCAGCTAAAGAGAACTTATATGAGAATGACAAAATAAACCTGACAAAGAGGGAGTCAAAACTTGAGATAATGTATGGAAATGCACTGGAAAATGAAATCAGATTATGCTGGGAGTGGGAGAAGTCTTCCCCTTTAGTAGAGCCTAATGTTGAGCATAAACCATGCCAAGTGAAGATGGGAGAGTATCCCACCAGCATCACAACTGATCCCAGGCTTGCTAAGAAGGAACTTGAAATTCCACCTATGAAGGCAGTCAAAATTTTTATGTTAAAAACAAAACAAATTGGACACTTGAAAGATTTCCAGCTGCTCTTGAAGACCCTGTCCATGAAATCCAAGCAACTGAGGTGGGGTAAAAAGAAAATAGATGGGAAGGCCACAGCAGCAGTGGTGTGAAAAGTGGTAACAGGGTTTTTCTCATGCTATATATGTAAATATACATCTAATAAAGCTTAAAAGTTACATTTCCTTCCTTTTCCTCAACTCTTTCTTTAACCAATTAATGGTCCAAGTCTGTGAGATTATAAAGTTCTTTGTATTTCAGAGTTAAACAGTTCAGGGCAGTAGTTTAGAATGTAGGAAAGTGATGGAATAACTACATATGCTAAACAAATCAGGAGAGTCAAAATTGGAAATACAAAAACATCTCCCTCCTAGGTCCTCCATTCAACCCCACTCTGCCTTTTTTATGTGAAAGTAAAATGTCTCTCCTTTTGAGAAATCAAAAGCCTGATAGGGTTTGGGACTCTGTAACAGCCTCTCTCATCACTTTATTTAGAAGTTTTCAGAGAGGCACCTTTCCCGTGTCTTCATAAGTCCAGGACTTGTTTTGTGTCTACTAATGAGATCAGTACTCCTGTTTGGGTGCATTTTTCTATTTGACTGAATGCAACTGTTACCTCCTGTGTTTACACAGCCAGTTTTGTGGGGAAAAATAAGGGTATTTTTGTTCTGTTTGTAGACAGCACAGTACACTAGGGACAGGGTCAGTTTTTATTTCTTAGTAACCTTTCAAAAAGGGCCTCAGATGGCTTGCTTATTTTCCAGTGCGCTCTAAAGAAAGAGAAAAAATGAGTAATGGAACATTTTTATATTTCATTTGAAGTTTTAAGTCTTGCACTCTGCAAAAAAAACAAAGATACTGTAGATTGCATTGAATGCTTTAATTCCCTGCAATGAGAATTGATTTTCATCAGTTTTATTACAATGTTTCAGAAGTCCTACAAATATTTTTCTGACATCAGGTAGGAAGGATGTTGGCTTCCCAAATTTCTCTGAAGCACCAAGTGCCTGCCTGACTGTCTATTCAGTTCCCAAAGTTGCTGATAATTCTGGAGTTAATACTGATACTAAACAGCATCAGAAAGTAATGAACCACTGTTTTAGCTACAATAATCTAAGGGTTTAATAGAGATAAAATAATAGAGATAAAACTCATAGGAGATGAAAAAAAGAAAAAGCTATGTTGTTGGACCAATCAGTGTTGCCAGAGGTGAAAAATATAAACAAACCAAAAAATATAAACCTAAGCACACAAGTTTTTCTTCAGGCCCAAATCAGCAGTCATCTTGGTGACAAGAAGATGAGAACCACTGCCTGAAGTTACTGTTTATAGTATATAGTGAAACTTCTTAAAGAAAGAAGAAATTTGGTTAAAATGAGGTTCTGGTGTGTTGAGAAAACTTAATGATCTGGAGAAAAAAAAACAGATCAAACCAGATGAGCTAATAAACCCTTTAGTCTTTGAGGATGTGAATTGAGTTACAGAAGAAAAGCTGATTTTTAGTTACCACATAAATAAATTCAAGAATAATCCTTAAGAAAAAAAAAAAAAAAAAGAACCTAATTTATAAAAGCTCAAAAAGATGAAAAGCAGTTTTTTTCCTCCTCCGTGTTGTCATAGGAGAGATTGATAGCACCATTATAGCAAGCCTCAGGATTGGTAGCTTAGACAGAGAAAGACATTTCTGATCCTGATTCAAGACCTAAAGAAAAAGATGAGGCCTGAGATGGCCTCACATTACCCTTATTTTTATTGGTGGGGGGAGGGGAAATTGGTTTTATGCCTCATTTTGCAGTTGGAGTGAATATTCTGAACATCCAAAGATTTTTCATCCAAAGATATGTCCAACACTGCTGAGGGAACAGAGCCAGAGAATTTAACAAGATGTCCAATATCAGAATACATATTTAGGAAGAAAGAAAAGAAAATATATTCATACCAAGTGTTATTCTCAGCAGTGAAGACTGAATTTTGATGGCTGTAAAATATATTTCCTTTAAGAGCCATTTTTTTTTTTTAATGTATAAATGGGATTTGCAAGGATATACCTATAAACAAAGAAAGGTGTGAATTTAAAGAGCCCTGTGTTTGGTCTAAAATTCCAAAGTATAATGCTGCCTTCCAGAAAAGTAGTCCAAGATGTAACCAACATGAACTGAGGACAAGCAACTTGGAAACCTTATTTTGGCAACAGTGGCCATACTGTGTTACAGTTTTCCTTATTACCATAAAATCAAAGCAATTTTCGGGTGTGTGTAACAGAAAACACAATGTGATATCAATCCATGTTTTTCACAATAAACTTGCTAATAATAATTTGACAGGAAGGCTGCAACTGCAGAATTATCATGTCAGATTCAGTGTCTTATGTTCTCTTGCTGTCAGCATGAAGTCATCTCTGTGGTCTGACTAATTGAACAATCAACTGTGTGCCCAGACATTAGAATCAGAGTCATAGGATAATTCAGGATGGAAAGGTCCTTATGATGACTCTTGTCCAGTTGACTACTCATAGCAGGATCATCAATGAAATCAGACTAGGTTGTTCAGTGCCACGTCTGCTTAAGGCAAAAAAATCTCCAAAGGGGAAAACTGAACAATTTTAATGGGTAACCAGTCCTAAGATGATTGTCCTCACAGTGAAAAAAAATTTCTCCTTATATGTATGTTCACCATCTCATCCTTCTGCCATGCACCACTACAAAGAGACTGGCTACATCTTCTCAATAATCTCCTCACTGGAAGCCTGCTATTTATTCTCCCTAAAGACTTCTTTTCCAGATTAAACAACTCTATCCCTCTCATCTTCAAAGATCAAAGATGTAACACATGAAAGGTCCCAGGACAGTTCATTGCTGTACTCCATGTACTGCATACTCCACGCTGTGTACACCTCCTTAACCACCGCCCTCTGAGCCCAACCATCCAACCAGTTATCAACACACCTAGATGTCCAAGCATCCCCACTCTGATATCCCAGCTTGGATACAAGAATTTTGTGGGAGATGCTGCTGAAAGCATTATTCAAGTCCAGGTGAGTGGCAGCCACTGCTCTCTCCTCATCAAAAACCTTTTGCCATTTTATCACAGAAGGCAGTCAGGTTACTCAAGCATGGCTTGCCCTTGGTAAATCCATCCCAGCTGTTCCAATTCACCATCATCTTCCTGTCATATTCAGTGAGACAGTGTCAGTATTGACTATACAGCTGTAATAACCAGCCCTCCGCTCAGGATCCTCAATTTCCCCATTTCCAGTCTGAGAACACTAGCTGTCTTTTATCATTTGAAAAAAACCTGATCCCTGACTCAGGGCTGGGGATTGCCTTGGGCCATCTGGGTCACCTAGTCTGCCTGGGTCTCAGTTATTCATCCAGAAAAACAGCTCACAAAGGTGGACCAGTGCATTCAGAGCTCTGATTCTATTTATAGCAATACAAGCAAGGAAGAACTTTGCTTCTCTCCCTCTTCCCTGACTGCATATGAAAAGTAAAATATTTAAGTCCATTTAATTTTTAAATCTATCCTATAACACTTCTATAATCTATCTATGGTATATCTATCCTTCTATAATCTATCTATCTTCTATATCTATCCAATAACACTTCTAAATCTATCCATAACACTTCCTGTTATGGTCATTAACATAGATAATAAGCTACTTAACTAATGGGCTCTGCTTACATTTGAGACTGCATTTATTTGATATTTACTGTTACCCTCAGTATAAACCCTTGCCCAGTCAGCACAGAACACCTGACTTACACAAACTAAAGCAGACAGGCTACCTTCAGGCTTTTGCTCTCCATTTATCTTACATTATTAACTGTTCTGTTCTTCCACATAACTCTGGATTTTATATATTAATTTGTTTTTTCTTCCTATGGATCAATCTTCAACTCTTTTCTGTATTAATAAAAAATTGGATGACCTTCTCAATTAATGTTTAGAAAAGTATTAAAACATTTTATTTAAGAAGACCAAAAATAGAACACACTTTTGTAAACAGTCTCTATATTTTATAATGGTTGAGAATTGATAATGCATCACATTACTAAGGAAATGCAGGTTAAATCAAAGGTTAAAAGTGTAAATTGGAAAATAGGGACCAAAATTTGGGAATTCCACCCCAAGCACAGGATGCAGCCAAAGGCCAATGTTTAGAACTGGAAGAAGAGGAAAAGGGAGATGTCAGGGACAGAAATATACAGTGATTCCCAGACCCTGTTTTTATTGAAGATACAGTGAACAGGAATTATTCTGCTCCCAAGTAGGGTGACTTTAATGTTATATTTTCAGTCTAAGGTAACATTTAATACCTATGCATAAAAATCTCACATGTACACACACATCAGTAGACCATGAAGACCTTTAAGTAATAGGGTTATAGAAGAGAAACAGAAACAACAGAAGCTCAAATAAGCTGCCTGTGTTGTAATGTGAAAAGAGAATATGTTTGTAAGCAAGCAAAAAGGCCAAATAAGGCAGGCACTGAGACTATAAATATGGCCTTTATTAAACTGTGTTTGTGCCAGTTAATGGAAGAAACACTTTTCTCCCTTCATGAAAATAAAAATATTTTGCCTCTGCCTACAGTCGTGACCTTCAGCTCCAAAAAAAAAAAAAAAAAAGAGCAGAAAAGAGCAAAAGCCACCATATTTTTCAGAAGCACTGCAATGAGCCTAATGAGAGCAGGATCTTTTTAATAGTTAAAATTGCAACTGTACTTCTGTTGCAGCTAATTGTGAAATTATATTTTTTTTTTTTCTTTTATCTATTCCAGTGGCATTAAAATACTCATAGAAACATAGAATTGTTAATGTTGGAAAAGACCTCCAAGATCAAGTCCAACCTTCTACCCAACACCTCCATGACCACTAGAACCTGTCCCAGAGCACTTCATCTATGCACTTCATCATAGATATATAATCTATTTGAACACCTTCAGGCTGTGCTCTCACCAGTGACAAGTACAGGGGCACAATAATTTCCTTCCTTCTACTGACCACACTATTTCTGACACAGTCCAGGGTGCTGTTGGACTTCTTGGCCATCTCAGCACATTGTTGGTTCATATCCAGCTGTCAACCAACACCCCCAGGTCCTTTTCTGCAGGCAACTTTCCAGCCACTCTCCAGAAGCAAGCAAGAAAAATGCAAGCCCAATATTAGGACAGAAATAAATTACCACCTTGTAGTCTAAAATACTATTTTGAGAATACTTTTAAAGAAACAAAACCACAAGACCTGACGTGCAAGCAAATTTAAATTAAAAAAGCACACGTTGTTCACCTTTCTTCTTATTGAACTATGACAAAACCTGTCAGACTGTACTGACAGATAATGAAGACAGATAAAACCAAATCTTTCCCAAAGATCTTACCTGCCTTTCATTCTAAGAATATGGCCTAGTAATAGTTTAACACATTCATATGAAAAGAAACATAAAAAACATCTTGAAGATCCCTTCTTAGAGTTTTCTCTATAAGAAAGACAGACAAGTAAAAGAATTGACTATGTGGAAACAAGAAACACTATCTGATTTCTGAAGTTTTAGATAGGAAATCTTTTCATCTTCTCAATCTATCAGTTTTATTTGCTCGTGTTAAAGTAAAGCTGTGACAACTTTTCCATTTTCAATGCCAGAAAGGACCAACCATGAATGTCTGTATAAATGGGTGATTAAGGGATAATCCAGTATTTTCAGTGGCAGGAGGAGTTCTTTCACACCAGATATTAGGTGGATAAGATTTATTCTTACTGCAACACGCAGATACAAGTGTGATACCAGAAATGGCTCAAGGACAGAGGGAACAGGGGAATGTAAAGCATCCTGTGGTCTTGTTTCTCCCTTCTGACATAATGCTAAGCATTAATTTGGGCTTCTAGAACTTAAGGTTTCTGCCAAGAACTGAAGGGAATTTATAGTCTGATATCCTGTTGGAAAAACAACCAAAACCATAACGATTAGAGGAATTATGTCTTGCTTGTTAGCTTCTAACTTTATTTATACAATGAATTAAACAGAAGGAACAGACATTGGACAGTATAAACATATCTTGTGAAATAATTGGTATATATATTATAGGATGTGCTACTTATTCCATTTTGTTGTACTACAAATGAGAAGTGGTTCAATTCTTAATAAAAAATCAGAGTGCTTCAATCTGTTTCTCTACAGGAATCAGGAGTGGGGGGGAAATGGAGCTGTTTATAAAAATAAAATAAAGTAGACACTTCTAAAGAGCAGGAGTTTTCCACATAAAACATCTTGCACAGCTGTTCAGAAATGCACATTAATTATCATGCTGATTTGCAGAGGTTTGCAGGATAATTAGATCACAATTTACAAGATTAAAACAAACCTATACTAAACATAAAACACTATCCTACAAATAGCTTTTAAAAACAGTTACTGAAAATGTTACAGCTTAGACAATGGATCAGAAAGAAGGTGGAAAGAACAAAGATTTAGGAGAAGCAGCCAAACAATTCCCATTCAAGAAATCAATTTATTGTCTTAGGTACTGGAGTTACTTCTATTGTCAGGCAGACAGGAAAAATGTGGAAATTCCTTGATTTCTAATTAATGTCAATAAGAAAATCATATTTCAATAAAGGATAAATAAAAGTATACATTTAATATGTGAGACACCATCTCTACATAATTTTCAACCAAAACCAAGGGTAGCAGGCATGGAATTGAGATCCATTTGTCATAAAAGAATGCTCAACTTAGTACAATTTTCTAAATTAAAGGAATAAGTGGGAGACATTCTGGTTTACAACCTTTATTTCAAACATGGTGTCACAGAAATGTGAAGTATAAAGAAGTAAAAGAAAAAGCAGCAACACATCTAAACTGTGAGTAGCCAATAGGTTCAAATAACTTTGATTTATTTTTTTTTTTTTATCTGTAAGTTGTTAATTAACTCCTCACTTCAAGTTTTCTGTCAAATCCCCATTTCCAAATGCTTGCTGTTTGAGATGTCTGGCGACTATTAAAAAAAATGACAGCTTTGTGAGAACATGTCACATCTGACAATACTTGATGGTGAAATTAGAAATGATTCTATTTCCACTTTTATTGTCATTAGAACCGTTTGGAATTTCTCTGATGAAATGCTTTGCTAGCACTTGCTAAAGCCTAAGTCACAAACAGGTTCCACAGGATCAAAGTCCATTTCTTCCAGGCAACCTGCTCATGAGTCACTACTGAGCACAGGCTCTCTACATTCCAGCTCAAGCCAGTACTTTGAAACATCCATCAAGGCACAATGACTAATCCAGTACCTAGACAGCACAATTGAAAGGACTGGGAGTTCCTGGGGCAAGCATTACATAGGCAGTCATGGCCACAGTGTTTGTTTAAAACAACTAACCAACTCTAATGGGACCTTGGAACAGGATAAGACTAATGAGTGGGAACAGATTCTTGAACAGAATGGCTGGTTGCAGTCCAGAGGGCAACAGGAGTCTCTCTGGCAAAGTTCTTTGACTAAATTGTGTGAGACTCCCTAAACTGATGTTTTCCTTAACTCTTGTCATCCATCTGGCACATGGTCCTACATCACCACCTCAGCATATAGTGGGTCTATTGCTACAGATCATCATAAATCCATACAAAAACTATTTGCTCTACATGATCATTTTTTGCATCTGCAGGAAGAGTTTCTACTGAGCATTTATAAGTATCTTATCTATGCATATTTCTTCAATTTCACAACAGGAGCCTCTAGAGAAACCTGTGGGAGGAAGGTCCTGATTGTCAACCTGGGACATTAAACAAAGAGTTCAAGCATAGGAATTGGCCCAGGCACAGCAGGAACTGCCTAGAAAGAATCTTCAGGTCATTCTGACTTTCTTACCTAGAGAGGAACTCTTGCACCAATTAATCTAATATTTTTGCTGAGAAGGCTATTTGCACAGTTAATCCCCTTGTTTGAAGTTGGTCCTTCATCTCAAGCCAGTCAATTATCTTGCCTGTGCTCAGAGTTCTTGAGCCAGCTAAGGAGTTTATGACTGAAGTGCACTGGTCATGCAAGGAGGCAGAGCCTTGACAATACTCCTTTGTTATAACCAAAACACAAGCCTCAGTTTCACACTTAAAAGTTCCCTATCTTTTGCCACTAAAATAAATTGCAGTTTCTCATTATTTCTATTGTCTTCTTACATAAGTAAGATTTGTAACATATTTCTGTGCTCTAAATGAGCTATATAGGTCAGAGGCTTTGCAAACTATTACTTTTCTCAAAAAAGAAAAAAAAGAAAAAAAAAGAAATTTGATTAATAACTAAGAGTTTTATTACTTGGAAATAGATGATCTTTAAGGTCCCTTCCAACCCAAACTGTTCTATGCTGTAAATAACCCAAGAACCATATTTCTGATCAAGAATCCCTGTTTGCTGTATGTTAAAAGCAGTCTAAAATTGAAGCCTACCCAACACCTCTCAGAAATTCTCTGCACTTTGCCTGGGATTCTTTTTCATGTTTGCAACAAAAAACAAAACAAAACAAAATGCAAATTTAAGAAAACTTTTAATGACAAGGAAGTAATTGAAATGTTTGTCTCTATCACACATGCCATATCAATCCACTTATTTACTGGAGATGAAATACTTTCTTCAAAGTGTTTATATTCTGCTACGTTGAAACGTGGGTTAAAAATGGACCATCAATTATTCTATTTCACAGGGTAAGCTAAGGTAGCATTGTCTTAGTTCCTTTATATTAAACACAACTTCAACTGTGCTCCACTTACTGAACACAGTTTGATGAATGCCAAGAAATTCCTTTCTGTAAGGCTAAACCTGTTCTGATTTTGTGCTGTTCTTTTTCCTTGTTACAGAAACCTCAGAAGTAGGTTCACATTCTTTGCCTCATACAAAATGTAGTGATGATTCAGAATGATGGGAGCTCAGTAGGTGCTGCACTTGCCTCATGCTTATTTTTATGTTGATGACATAAAGAGGCATAAAGCCTCATGTTTGGAAATGGCATCATTTAAATAGAATTACAGGAATTATCATCAGACCTGTCAGAACTCCAGCTGTAATACTGGTTTGGCATCATGACTGGGATGCTCTCAAGTAGAGATTTCTTGTCTGACAATCCTTTGGCCTGACCCATAGAGACACCAAGATCCTGTGTTTATATCAGCCTTTCAAAACCTGTTTCCCCCAGTCCCACTCTTACCTGCCCACCTCTCCTCCTCACACATCAGCTCAGGAGCCAGCACTCTAATTCAGGATTTAGGCAAGTACAACCTCAGCATCTGCCCAAAGAGATTCAAACATTTCCTGCCCTCTTGGAGACCTCCAGAAATGTTTGGGTAAAGATTCTGGGTAGTTCCCATGCAGCTGAAATTATTCCATTGCAGAGATAATCAATTGGGATCCCACGGGATGCTAGTTACAAGCCAATGACTAAGGCAATCTGGCAGGGAAGAGTTATGGCTTCCACTCACTGCTCCAGCCACTGGAGGAAAAAATAGTGCAATTGTCAGTGTCCAAGTGTATCCTATTTTATTTCTGGAAGGAAAGTTTTGCCTCCTCTCTTTAGGCCATGATTTAGAAGTGGAGGCACAGTTAAGTTAGCTATTTCAGGGACATGGGACTAGATGTTTCCCTGCCTTTAACATTTCCCATAGCTTAGCCAGGGAAATGTGGTACCCAGTTCCTCCATGTACTAGAACAAAGACAAATGCTGGCTTTTATGCTATTTTTTACTTATGCTGGCCCCAGATGCCAGGATCACCAGTTGGAGAATCATGTTTTATGCAAGACAGTTTAGCCATTTCCAAGTTTCTCCAGCTTTATATGTAACTCTCTAACACATCAACTCCATGTCAAGGTGGGATATCAGAGGATCACTCTTTTACAGACCTGATTTTGAAGGCAGTCCTGCTTCAAGGCTCCCTGTAAATCTAGTTCTCCATGTTCCAGGTGGCATCATCTGCTACTAGAGAAAAAGAGGAGGAAGCTGTGCTTTCTCATCTCTAGGACTTTAAAGTCAGAGCTGCAGGACATGGTAAGGGAAGATCAGTCCTGCTGCTTGTGATCAAAGAGCATTTAATCTTTTCTCCAGATGACTGCATGCTCCCTCTCTCCCCCCGCCTTCCTTTGACTAACCTCATTCCCAAACCCAAAAGAGAATCTGATATAAAAATATTTATGTATTTACAGTGAGCATGCTCACATGGCTACCTCCCTCACACATTTAAGGGAGCATTAAAAAAAGACTTTTAGGCATATTCACAGCAAGAACAAAGCAAACACAACAAAAAGCAGTGCTAAACTTAGAGAAAATCCCCTATCCCATTAATTGTATTTTCACTCAGCAGTCCACAGCGTTAACATGCTCAAACTCACATTATCACACTTAAATCATAGCAGTTAAATAAACACCAGTTTGGGCAGATCTCAATTTACTTTACATATATCAATAAACATGTTCAGATGGTGATGAGTTTCCCATGGAAAAGAAGATGGGTTAAAATGACATTCACTGCTATCTTCAGTTTGCATTTCTTATAGTATTCTGCAGTCTTTCTTGAGATAGCAATAAATAAATAATCTCATTAAAATGAAGGCAAATTTATTATTAGTTCTAACAGACATTTTATTCATGTGTAAATGACAGGATAATAGAACTGCTGTTTGACAGCTTGCTGAGAAAATTGTAGCTTTCATCATCTTAGATGATAAATTTTGCCTAAAATAGAATGAACACTCATGGAAGAAACTGGAATTAGGGTTTTAGACAGAGAAAAGAATATGACAACAATTCAACTTAACTGAATCCGTTTCTGTGATCTCACAAGTGGCAAAAATACTTTGGTTCAGAACAAGCCAAATTCAGACATCACTTGGTAAGCTAAATATTAGAACTGGGCAAAATACTTAGAGAATGTAAAAGAAAGAGTAGCAAATTCAATTTCATGTTATTAAAGCTCATTAGTTTACTGAAAATAAGCAATTTTACACTTTTTTGTTTTCTTCATGTTTCATAACTCTTAACACAAATGTGGTTTTATTTTATTTTATTTTTGGCAGCTTGATTGCAAAAGCCTTTTAAGGCTGCTAAGCAACAACTAGTATTTGTTACAGGATTTTGAATCTTGGATCTCAGAAGGAATACTTTAAAAAAAAAAGTTATATAGGTGCTTTTAAATATTTTTAATAGAGAGGACACAGAAATGCCAAGACCTCCCAAAGGACTTGAAAAATAAAGTGCTAACCGACATGGGAAGTACAAGCTTCACTTTGTGGAAAGAACATTATTGGAAAGTTCTCTTTTCACATGTCAGTCTTGGCATGGAGAATAGAAAACATAAGCATTTTTACAGCTGCCAAAAATGAATTTGAGACTGAAGTGTTTTGTTCACAGTAAAAAAAAAAAAAAAAAATTAGTTTGACCCTAAGTAAATCATTACATTCCAAAACAAATGGTTATTTTGCATTTAAATTGAATAGGCTGTGAAAAAGAATAGTTACTGCAAGTACTCCACATCAACATCAATTCGTTCTACTCAACTTTTCAATTTACAAAGGTGAGGAAAATAAAACAGTTTTACAAAACTGCCTCAAGATTCTTAAAACCAACTAACCAACCAACAGTAAAAAATACAACCAAATACAAAACCCACACGACAACAACAAAAAAACCCAAAGCAAACAAACAAAATAAAAAACTACCAACACTTCTGTTTTAGGAGCTTCTAGGTTGTGTAAGGAAAATTAAACCCTTTTCTTTCCCCAGGTTTTATCCCCACGTTACTCTATGGGAAAAAAAGTTAAGATATTTCCTATACTTGTCAAATATTTAGAACTTTTTGGATTCACTTCTTTGATTTGATCTACTTCTTTATATCTCTTACCTTCTTCTGGAGGGAGTGCATGCAGACATCATCCCATGAAGTCTAAAACCATGAAAGACTAGTCAGACATCTATAAGCAACTTCATATATATATATATATATATATATATATATATATATAACTACTTCTCACCTAAACTAGGGACGTAAAAGCAGGATAACTGGTTAGAAAATTCAGTCCTGTTATACAATAAGAACTGGTTAAAAGGTGAAGAAAACAACAGTTTTGTCACAGAAAAATACCACCAGTAAACATAGCTGTGAACAGACACTGAGATCAACAATAGTCTTGTTCAGTTCTAAGCAGGAGAGACACAATAGGCAGGGGAAAAATACACCATACTGATGACAGAGGTTGTAGCAGGGTTATGAAGAAAGCCAAAATAAATAGGGCAGTGAGAATTTAATAGAAGGGAATAAATAGCTGTAAGGAGAAAAATCAAGCCACATACAGATAACATTTCACATTTCACTGCCAAGACTTGAGTGCCATCACTCTGCAGCTCACTAAGGATGACTGTTCAGTGCATAGCCATCAAAATTAGGCTTCATTAAGAAAGGGAAAGAGAAGTGAAAATGCAATGTCATTTACATAAAGTCATGATAGGGAACACTACTTGAGGATTAGATTTAGTTTATTATTTCAAGTCTAAGAAAATTATTAAACTAAAGTCTGGAAAAGGGAGGTCTTGGCACTGTTGGTTGGCAGGTCCAGAGTTCCTCTTTGCATTTTTTAGTTCACAGGAAGCCTATAATAATACATATTATATTTGCAGATAAAGGCATTCATTAGCTTTCTTCAGTCCCCTTCTTCTCCCCTATTGAAATGTTAGGATCTTCTAAATGAAGCAGGAAGCCAAAGCTGCAAGGTAAAATAAAATATTCTTTGGTTAACTTTGCAGCCATTTTCACTGCATCATCAGGCACTGCAATGTATGGATATGAATGTTTATAGAAGGAATTATTTCAAAGTTAAGAACCTGAAGGGAAAAAAAAAAAATCAAAAACATAAACACAGTTACTTTTAAAATTTTGCCCATTTGAGAAAGATTTGTCTGAAAACCAACCTGACTGCAAATTCCATTATCCAATATCTGGACACTAAGTGAATATTTAATTCTGAGATTCTTCTCTATACAATTTCTTTCATAAGTTACTTTCCAAACTTGGATGAAGCAGGGAGAGGGCAAGGAAAACACTTCAGGAAACTCACTTCAAACACACCAGCATCATCTCTGGTGGACATTCTAGTTACAGCAGGCTACAAGAGCCTGCAGAAATTGCAATTATCTTACCCCATCTCTGGAGTAAGATATTTGCTCACTTGTGTTGAGAGTAGGAGGAACAACAACATGGGTATTCACTTAGGAGATGATGCCTTGATCTCAAAGGGTATTGCTGTGGGAAATGGGCAGCACAGACTCAAGTACCCTTCAACAGAGAATGAAATGAAGTCCATGTCCAGTGTCCAAATTTCACAATTACAAGCTGAATAAATCTTTCTTCCCTCTATTTTTTGCCTGGTCTTCTGCTTAATATAATTAACTTTTCATAAAACTGTTTGTCTTACTTCTAAAAAGGTTTTGTTTAACCCTAAACATGAAATTCATCATTTGAAAAAGGAAAAAAAAAATCCCTACAACATCATGACTTGTTTTCTTCTTTTTCTCTCATAAATGGGTAAGCAGAGCTTTTTCCACAACCCTTCTAATCACCAGCTGCTTTGTGACTCCCACTGATGGCTTCAAACAAGCCCCATTAACCCCTATTTAGTTTCTCAGAGAATAATCCATTCCACCTTTGCTTGGTTGAGATGGGGAGGGTCATGACAGAAGACCCAGTTGCCATTCAACTGCTACCACCTCTCAGAAGTGCAAAGAGTAGATGGATGGACTGTGTCAGGGCACTGACACAAGCCAGCATTGCTCCAAGAACTGAGCCTGGATATAGGTCTGATGAAACCTCAAGTAAAGGGAAGAAGGGACTGAACTGTGACCACAGCCATGTCTGAGCAAAATATTAATACCCAAGCTTGTTAAACTTTTGGTGTGGGTAACAGTCTAGCTACTGTCCCTATTTTCTAGCCAAAACTGAGTCTAAGTAACATATGGTTACTCCAGAGACCCAGAACAGCTGTCTCTGCTCTAAAAAGGAAAGCTAAACAAAAGCCTTGGCAGATTTTAAGTGGCTTCCAGCTTACAAGGAAGAGAACATACATTAGATTCTTGTCTAGTACAGTAACTTGAGGAGGTCAGAAATGCACTGCTGAATGACTAGTGGGAGAGAAGTGTACTTTTTTTTTCCCCCTCTCATTTTTGGTATGTAGATAGACTTGCACTGTGTTTAAAAATGAGAGCCAGACAATGAAAACTTCCAGTAATATGACTGAGGTACTCACTCTCTAGTCATTAGAAAGTCTCATCAGCCTACCTTGCAAAGCAAAGTTAGCCCATGAAAATCACCAAGTTCACATGGCCACCTGCTTCCTTGTTATCTTGAACAGCTTTGCATAAACCTGCATTGAGCACAGCTACTTGTGAGATGGTCTTATACCACCCAAAAAATCCCTTTGATTATATTGCAAAGTGTAAATAATCAAAATCTTTTTCCTTTATTTTTATTTTTTTTTTAATTGGAGACTTTACATTTTCTATCAATATGGCAGCACCACAAGTGATGTGTTTTCAAAGCCCAAGGAAAAGCAAATGCCTTTCAGGATCTGCTAGCAAAAGGATGCTTTCAAAGATGCTAGCACTCCACTTAGAAGCTGTGTTCAGCCACAGCATCCCTTATCTTTCAGGCTGAACCTTGAGCTGCAAACTGAGAAATCCAAGACACATTTTGAAGTTCCCTTATGACAAAGAGTGAACTCTAATTTTCAGATAATAATTAGCACCTAAGTTAGCAATCCATTTCATTAAGTTAAAAGAAACCTCAAAAACTGTTTGACATGAAACTTCTGCTGATCTGGAATAAATGGAACAAGTGTATTTGTCTAAATACATGCCAGATACATAAAGTCCTCAGCTCTCCTCCATTATTTACAATTTTATAATCCATTCTGATGCTGAACCTGTCTTAGAACACTTCCAAAAAAATAAAAGTGACAATGGGAGATCAGGGCAGGTCAATAGGATTTTAGTTTATTTTTAACTACTCAGTGAAATACCTTTAAGAAAACTTTATTATGATTAACTCTCCTCCTTCATGAGTTAGGGGGTCACAAACTTCTAGTAAAGATAGTATCAAATCACTGCTAGCCTGTCAAATACCATTGTTGACTGTTAGCTGAAAAAAAAGCTTCCAGAGAAAGCAGATCACTTTTACCCAGGACAGTAGGAGAGCATAAGGATTTTTATCCTATGTTCAGGGATTTATATGAAGAGAAACCTCAAGTGTCATGCTGCAAGCAAAATCTCAGTTAGAAGAGCCACTCAGTCTCTCCCAGAGATCACAAAAGTGTTTGTTTACAGCAACAGTTAAAATGTTCTCACTGCTATAAAAATGAATACATAAATTGACAAAAGTAGAAGGAAATGGATCTGTCCTGTCTAGTAAAAAGGCTGTTTTACAGATGAGCTAGAAGTAAATAAAATACTAGGTGTCTGAGATAAAGTGGCTCCCTTTTCAATGGCATAACCATAATAAAACCAATGAATAACCCAAAGAACAGAGAATCAAATCTTGGAGCTGGAAAGTGATGTTTAGATTAATCAAGTGTAATTTTAAATGGAAAAATGTATAGGGAATGTCCTCTAAAACAGCTTTGAAGTTTTTCCATCCTTTCATCCCTTCCCATGTCAAAAACACAACTCTAACCACACAATTCTTGACAAGTTTGGTTCGTGTCAGACTGAATCCCACAAGTACAAGCCATGCTCTATAAAGGCAGAGTAGATTACTCTGCAGAACTAAAACTTCTCATAAAAAACCAAAACTATGGCAGATAAGAAGCTTAAGCACTTTCCCTCCTGTATTCTGCACTCTAATATACACTAGTAATAAATTCCAAGAGCACATTCAGAGCTCCAGAAAACAGCATGGGCTGGTGGCTCTTCATCACATGAAAACCACACACATTGCCCATGTACCTGCACCCAGTGGAAGGTCAGTGTAGCCTTTTAGGATAAGCAGCACTTAATTTACTCCATCAAGGTGATAAAGAAATAAGGTTTTCAAATAAAAACTTACATGCACTGAGGCTACAAAGTTGGGACTTTTCAACAGGGTTTTAGTGTAGACTTAGCTCTCCATATCTGTACATTAATCTGCTCACATAGCAGAAACTACTCAAAACACATAATGGGAATGGGAATACATTCTGTATTTTGCAGTAAATACAAATGTTTATTGACCAAAGACCAGAACAGGTTGCTCAGTAAGGTGATAGATGCCCCATCCCTGAAAATATTCCAGATCAGGCTAGGTAGGGCTCTAACAAACCTGATCTAGTTTAAAATGCCCCTGCTTACTGAAAGGGGGTTGGTCTAGATGACCTTTAAATTCTATCTTTATTTCTGATTATAGCCTGTGTTTATCAAGACTGAAGGACTAGCTTAGCAATAAAACCAGTCTTCTTGCTTCTGGTTTGCTATTAAAATTGTAGATAATAGGCTAACTTATTCCATTCAAAAGACCCTATGAAACTTCATTTGATGTCTTTGTTAGATCAGATGTATTAATTTTCTGTTCATGATTATCCAACTGGTTTGGCTTTTCACCCTGTAATTTAATTTACTTGCATATTTGCAAAAATGTGATACAAGGGAGTATCAAAAGCTCTACAAATCTCAAAATGTGACTTCTAATGTGTCTCCTTTATCCACTGGCCAATTATTCTGTCACAGAAGGGAACTCAGTTGAACAAATGGACCATGTTGGCGGCTATTCATCTCCTTGATGATTTTCCAGGAGCTTACAGATGGTTTGATTTTTTTCCATTCCAGAATTTTTCACTTAATTGAAGTTAAGCTGACAAGTCAATGATTTCACAAATTCCCTTCCCCTATAACCTGCTATTTTCTTTTTTTCTTTCATACTTCACCAGTTTGGTACAGTTTCTCAAATACATGAAGTTATAGCTCTGAGCAGGAAAACTTAGAGATCTAGCTGAAGAGAGATAAACCTCAGTAAACCCAGAAAAAATTGTTGCATTGACAAAAAGAGGGCTGAGGACCCTTGGGCTCCAAGGCCAAAGAGCACAGACATTCATATGCACTCAGCTAAAAGTCACTCCCAAAATACAGTCACTGCATCCAAGTTGCAAATGATCAGAAGCCAGGCCTGGCTCAGAGCAACTCTGACATGCTTTGATCCTTACTAATCCTCACAACCCCATAGACTGTCACACTTACTTCACTGATGCAGCAGACAGCAGGGTATGAAACCTTTCAGTACACCTTGTTCTATTCTTGCAGGCTGGAAACATGTGCTGGACACCAGATGTGATAACATCCTTACATCTGCCATGGATATTCTGCTTATTTCTGTATTTTCTCATGCTTCTCAGCCATCTATAGATGACTTATATGGACCCTCTGTACTTTTTCCTCACTCTTCATGCTGGAGCCAGGCAAGCAGCCCTCAGATAGGGGCTCCATGGGAGATGAATTTCATTTGTACTTGTCTTTCCCATGAGGTTTTCTAGTTTGGGGCAATAGCACTGCTCCTAAGATGCTCTTCCTGCCTGGAATTAGAGGGAGTTTCTGGGGACAATGCCTGTAGACTATAAGACATAAAATGCTGCTTGCTGACAACAGGTCTTAGGACTAGCTTGCTGGTTGTAAACACTGAGGGGCAGCCTAGAAATCCATGCCATCAACAGTGTTCTTAGTGCCATCACCTGCTGCACAACCCAAATGGCTTAGCATCCTCCTCCTGCAGGACAGAGCCATCCCAGCAGGGCTGGGCACTCCAGCTCTCATTCCTTGGCCTCACTGTCACAGATGGCCATGCACACTTGTCTGCCTCTTGTAATTCCAGAGCTGGAGGTGGCATTTTGGATGATGCAGATTTCCATCAAAGCCCTCACAAGCACGTAGCTGCATTTACCCCCCTCCTTCCCTGAACACAGCACCTCCTCTGGCTGTGCCTTGCCTTCCCACAATGCTATCTAGATGTATGGCATAGATTGTACTCATGCTGACAGTCCCTACTGTTAACTCTTTTTCACTCTGACCACTGCTGAAACTGAGGGTCTGCATTCTTACCCTCTCCTCTTTGTTTTTCACACATAACCTGCTACTACCTCTCTACTTATGCTACCCCACACAAGCACTTGCCAGCACTCCACCAGCAAATGTCTCTAACTCCCCAGCTAAAAGACTGACACAGCTTTTAGCAACTTGTGTCTGGAAGACAATTTCATTACCACAAAGGAGAGGGCAAAACATATTTAATATTTAGCTGATATTCAATTAGGTATCTTCCAGGTGTGCATCGGGGCAGGTAAGTAAAAGGGAGATATTCCTTCCTTCCCAGTTTCTTTCAGCAGCCTGGAGATTCAGTCTAACCTGGCCAAATGTATAGGCACTGCCCAGCTGGGCAAGATGCTTATGGCTCAAGAGACGCCAATACCCACATACCTAATAGACTGCTCTGTATTCCAACAGCCAGTTTTCTTTGAGCAGGACCTGGTCATATCACAGAAGTGATCTGTGCTGGTATGACCAGTAAATTCCCTATGGCTCCAGAGAAACTGCTTCACAAACTGAGCCAGGAGCTAATTCCCTCCTGACAGTCCCAGGGGATCATTTCAGAGATGAAAAGAAAGAACAGAAACCATCACATCTCCCTACAGCTCTCCTCAGGATTCTAACACCATGCTAGGTGGCAGGGTCAGTGCTGCTGACAGGACCAACATATTGAATCATAGTCTTTCTCCTTAGTCTCTCACAACATTTTGGTAAACAATTCTGGATCCAAAATAGTTTTCTCTTTAGAGCTCCTAGCCTCATAGAGCAGGGTTATGCACTGACCTGGTTTGAGCTAGAACAGAACTAACTATTCATGGATTTTATTTCTCATCTCACACTCTTCTACATAACAGCACTTCTGATGTTAATGGCATATTTTTACAGACAGAATCTGCTTCTAGCAGTGATGTTTGTAGTTTCTAAAGACTGGTGTGTAGAAAGGCTCTTGCTTATATAGAAACCAAGATCACTGCTGTCTTGTGTACCACATTGGAGGTACACTAAGTAAGAGGTCACACCTGCAGGGAGAAGTGGCATTGCCCTTGGTCTTAAGGGCACATTACTGTCCCATGGAAAACTTGCTATCCACTAGGACTCCAATTCATAAGTGTCTCTCCCTTATTCCCTTTGAGGAAGGGAGAGTGCTAACAGAGAGCATCTGTCATTCTTCTGTCTGCCAGCCCAGACCAAATTCTTGACAAGCACAGGAATGCTTCTTCTAGCCAAGCAACCATAAATTTAGAATAATTTGCAGAAGGTTGCAGATTTAAGGAATATTACCAATAATCTTTCCATATCACAAGGTATACCACTGAGCTGTACATTATTCATCCTGTTCCTGAGAGGCCACCAGCTATTTGCAAAGGAAGCAGGTAGTGGCAGAGAAAAATACGCTGACTCCTGGGTCATGAAGGCTGTAGCATCTCGATTGTACTGCCACTCACCCATGGCTGTTGGTTGAATCTCTGTGAGCTCTTATTTGAAGCAACCAGCAAAAGAGATTTGCATGTGGAAATTATTCTGATGGCAATCTGGGCTGCTACAGGCCCCAGAAGACAGCAGAGATCATGCTGACAAACTGAACAATGCTGATGGTTGTGATCCAGTGCTTGCATCTGTGTCATAGGCTTGGGTCACTTAATAGTACAGGCATTGCCTGCCACTAACTCTTTGCTCAGTATTCCAATCAGTAAACTATCAATTCAGAAGCAGTCCCAGTCTTTCTGCCAAAACCAGCTTCATTCCAGAAGCTGTGAATGATCTCTTGCAAAACAATTTAAACTGAGACTTAACAAAATCTCTGGACATGAAATAGTGTACCCATACTGGAACGTGCTGATCCATTGTCATGGCCCTCCAGTACACCAATATCTGTTGTTGCATTGCACTGGAGACCCCAGTTCTCACTCCCACATCTGGAACGTGCAGGTGCACAGGGGAATCAGGCAGTCAGCCAGTCGTAGACAGCTCCTTATTGGCTGGGGAGCAATACCAGGAGCCAAACAATGAAAGGACACTCAAGGACGGGATAAGGGAGATGAAGATTGATGAAGTAATGACCACCAGAGGTGCCCCAAGACCTCCACATATGTGCAATTGGGGAATGGTACATCATTTAGGTAAGGGCATGCACATCATCATCTAAATAGAGATCATTGCCAAAGGAAGACAAGGTATTTTCTTTAAAAAAGACTGATAAAAAGAGTGGAAATTGTTGTGGTAGGAAACAAAGACCATCCAAATACCTAACTATTTTTGTTTCTTTTGTAGTTTGCTTATTGATCTAAGCCTTACCATCTTTCTCCTTCAGGATGCCAGATCACTAAAAGCCAAATGCAGTAATTAAAACAAGTTTGTAATTTATCTCTTCCAAAAGGGCTTTTAATTATTATTAATTTGGCCTTTGGAATCATCTTAAGTCTGTTGAGGAAAGGAAGAGGGGAAAGACTTTTTGTTTAGACATACCAGTCTTGTCTTGGATCAGCATCTCAAACACAAGTTCTTGTTAAAGTTTTGCTAATCTAGACTAATAGTCCTTTAGCTCTAGCCACATTAGCTTTAGGATTAGCAAGTAACATACCTTCATAAGTTTCACTTTAATTGACTAGAATTCCTGAAATGTTCCTTTGCACTGGAGAATTATAAATGAGTGTTGCAGTTGCATTAAGATGAAGAGAGTCCATTCCACGGGATAATCAAGCAGGTTGCTGTGACTGCACAAGAAAGATAATTTCTGATTTAACTTCAGAATTGTGGGAACATCAAGGTACAGCAAACAAAGCAAATCCTCAGATACTGGCAAGCCACTATAGATAATTGAAATGGATTGGATTTGAAATTCTAATTCTCCTGAATTATCTGCTGCTTACACCTATTTAAACTCGAGGCACTTACCCTCCCTTCATTTCTGCTAGCAAATTGATTTAGAAAGCTTTTCTTAATATTCCACTGAACAGCTTCAGACGTGTAGTAAATATGTAGAGCAAATATTTTGGAGGATCATACAGGTCAATATATTTTGACTTCTGCAATATGATGCTGAATCTTAGCAGCAGGCATTAGATTAAAGGAAGATGTACCAAGTATGCCTTGTGCATTTCTGATTAATTCTGGCTATCTGTTCATTCAGATAAGTAATGAAAACCAGACAGTATTTCTTAATTTTACAGATACCACATCTGTACACTTCTTTGACTATTAAATACTTGAGAATACAAGATCTAGTGTTCAAAGCCAACACAGAATCACAAACTGTAGCTTAAATGTTTATTAGCTTTGTCATTAGAGCTGTTCAGGGTTCTGTTTGTTTTTCAGACAAAACCATACAATTTCCCACACATCATTTATATTTGAAGTGATTACTGTATTGGCTGGACAGACAGGTTATCAATATAAAGCCTAATTGAACAAGACAAATTGTATGTCAGACCTGCTGACCTTTTCAGAGTTACCTTTGTAATCTAATGTCCTACTGGCATTGTCATCTTCATAAATACCAAGATATACCAAAACTAATGAACATGCTGCAATCCAAGGAAATCTGGCTCTCTATCTGCTGGAATTTGAGACAAAACACCACAGCATCAAAATGCATACATGAAAAGCAATGCTACCCACAATTTGGTGGTCTTACAGGTCTCATCTCTTACCACCCACATCTTCATACTTCCATCTCTTCCCTGCTAACTAGTTCAAACAATTTAATCAACACCACACAGTGTGTGCAGTAGCATGAGGAGAACTAGTGCAGTTCTCCTCATGCTAAACTGAATTCCTTCTCTATCCAGTAAAGTCTCAGGCTAATCCCCATGAAAAACAGATCTGTGTTTTGATTAAAGTTTTATGAAAGGAAAATAATCTGCTCAACTCTCAAAAAGATTAAAATATTACTTTGTCCTAAAAGTATAACCCTTGTATATTACTAGCAAATAGGTGTGAATAAGCAATCAGAGAAATAGTTGGACAAGGGAAAAAAATTACTTTGCCCTAAAAGCATAACCCTTGTGTATTACTGGCAAATAGGTGTGAATAAGCAATCAGAGAATAGTTGGACAAGAGATACTTTAGAAATATTTGGTCACTCAGTACATACAGTTTGAGGTCACCAAGGGACTCATAACATTGAAATATTACCCAGAGAGACTAAATGAATTCCTTGCTTCAGCATGCATGAAATAAAGTGGAAATCACACTGTAGAAATTGGAATGCATTTGCATCAAGGAAGAGTAATTGCTAGATTTTTCTATTCATAAAAGTTACTTTCTGGTCAGTTTCTGTGGTTATGAAGAGCATCACCAAGTGGGTGCTGGACTTAATTTTGAAGTTAAAAGGAGTAAAGAAGGAGAGAGAAGGAGATACAAGGTATTTTGAGTTTGTTTTTTTAATCCTATGTAGTTTATCAGTTAAAAACCTTCAGTGAGGATCATGAAAAAAAAAAAAAAAAAGTAATCAACTCATTATTATTTGGTAGCATGCACACAATGAACCTGCAGCAGCCCAACAGGTATTTGTGCCAGCTGAAGCACTGTGGCCAGCCATCCTGCCAACACATTTTTTGGAATTCACCACAGCAGACTGAAAGGGAGCAGCTTGTTAACTTTTTCTGGTGATGCTTCTGCTGCAGCTATCAGTTCCTCCTCCAGCAGCGTGCTGCTGAGTCTCTGGTACTGAAGCTGAACAGCTTTTCCTACCACATGAGCAAAGCCAATCCATCTGTACCCAGCTTTTTATATTAATGACATTTGTAGAATCTGACATCCTAGATAGCAGTGAGAATTTAAAATAGAATTGTTCAGCTGGGAGGAACCTACCACAAGCATCTAGTCCAACTGCCTGACTACTTCAGGGCTGGTCCAAAGTTAAAGTGTGTTAAGGGCATAATTTAAACGCCTCAAACACTGACAGGCTTGGGGAATTAATCATCTCTCTGGGAAGCCTGTTCCCCTGTTTAACAGATATAGTTAAGATGGACCTTATTTGATATAGCTAGGGGGTGGGAAGGACAGGCAGCAGAGCAAGCAACATTTGCTTGAGCTCATAAGAAAATGAAAAGTTTCTGCTGGAGGGGAAAAAAAAAAAAGCACCACACTAAATTAAACTGCTCTAAATTAATGACGAAGTTAAAGTCACTGCAGGCCACAAATATATCTCTGTGTGTTGAAGTCAGGCAGATAATATATACCATTTTATCCATAAATTGTGGTAAATATGCTCAAATGCACACTATCTAGGTTTAAAAATGGAATTACATTTCATTTAAAAACTTGTTTCCATTATTTATCACAAAAAACTAATAATAAAAAGGAAAAAAAAATCAGGTACATATTCATGAAAGAACTAATCATCCATAGCCATGTCTTGTCAGACACACAACAGTTAATTATTTAATTGATTTCTTTCCTTTGATGCAAATAAGCAAGCATCTTTCCAGCAAGTAATCATTTTTCTCTACAATAATTAGTCCAGAGGGAGCTTTTGGAAGAGTTCAGTACAATTGTAGTTAACACTGGTGAAAACTGCTTTAGAACAACCCAAGCAAGTGTTCACTTGTCAAAGTTTAAAGACTTTAATCAAAGTGAATGGTAAATAATTCCCACACTGCTGAGTGGTGTTACAGGCTAGATTTATTTAAGGTCACTAAAGATAGCATTGGTTATGTACTTTGAACCCTGCATGTAAAGCACTAAGTAAAGAGCCCTTTGTATGTCCTTTCATTCTAATTTATCAGCTCCAACAGTAAGTAATACAACAGGAGCAGACTTAAACTTGATATTTCCTAGTGTATCCATAAAGAAAAGCAAACTGTTCCCTGTGCACACAATCTCTCGCACTCCTGGGACACAAACCATCAATTGGAACCATAATACTGCAATTAAATCTAAATCAGCATCACTGTTGAAGATAAACCAAACAGGATTAACTCTAAATCTAAGCAGAACTTTACCCTGCAACCAGCATAACTAAAAATATTTGTATTAGAAGCTGCAAAATGCCACCTGGAAATGATAATGCCCCGAGCAATGGAGAGCTCCATGGTATTGTTTTAAAGTTACTATCTACATCAACCACTATTTGTTCTCAAATAGATTTTTCTATAAAATGCAGCTTCTGTTGCATCTGGTGTATTTTAAATGGTGCTAATAAATCTGCAGATGTTGTTACTTGGCAAATATTCACCAGCTTGTTTTGACTAGTTTTAATTTGCATGATATTCCAGCTCTTTGAACACTGTTATCAAACTAATTTACATTAGTAGTTGATTAATAAGTGCATAGCAACCCCCTTCAACATAATTTTTAAAAAAATAAAGCATTCCATGAATAATTTTTTAATACATACCAAATACTTGCCTATAGGATCATCAATAATTAATACTGTAGTGAATCATAATGTCCCCAAACATCATCTCAGGCACATGAAAACACTCATGAGCAAGTATTCTCTTTAATTAACTGGCTCTACTCAAACCCCTGCAAACTCATTCTGAACTTGAAAGTCAAATTCCAATCTTAAACCAGCATCAAGTGCAATAACTAAATCCCAATAACAGAACTCAAAAGATCTAGTAATAATGCACAAGCTCATGACTGGGTAGGTATGTTGGTTTCAAACCACAAGGAATTGTAGGAAAAATAAAGAAAAATTTGGCTTTGCACACAGTCTAATCATGGGCTTACAAGACTTCTTTCTAGTCAAGAACCTCATTATTAGTTTAAACATGGGAAACAGCTGGCTAAGAGCAATTCTTGAGGAGAAAGCTTGAAGGTCTAAAGGTCAGAGTGATGACATTATCTAAGAGGAGCTCCACAATGGCATAAATAAACACAATCATTTTGCCCATCTAAGTTATTCCCAGTGCAAAAATTGATATTTATTACAGCGTCATTTTATATATGTGAATTCCAGTGGGGCAGAATCCACGGGGTGCTGAATGATCAGCAAACTAAAAAACATAAGGGACACAAAGATTTGCTGTTATGTAACATTAGGAGAGATAATAAAGAAAGGATATCACAGTATTCTAGTAAGAAGCAGTAGTTAGTTTCCCAGCCAACTGCTTTTGTTTATCATGAATAAGCTTAAAATTGTGGGTTTTTTCCATTGTTTACATTTGGAATTCTTCTGGTGAATATAAAAAAAAAAAAAAAAAAAAAAAAAAGGAGCCTCACAAACTTAGGCAGAAAATATAAATCTATCTATAAACTTCCGTACATAAAATTCTACAGCCGGTCAGAAATGACAGAGGCATAGTTAACATTATTTTATACGGAGAGAGATCAAGTCTCAAGAGCATTAGAGCTTAATTAATATTTCCTTTTAAATGAAATAGATCATGAGGCAAAGCAGTTCTGAAGAACAAAAATCAAACCTCCAAACGTCTTTTGTTCACCTTAGTAATCAGCTTCCCTGCATAGAAAGGGATCAAAATGTTTTCCAAGGTTAAGCTATAGGCAACACAGGGTAAAAAATTGAAGATTGTTTGGCATTATTTCCCACCAAAAATAGGTGAGTCTAAACTATTAGTGATTTATGTTGAACACACTATTACTAAAAAAAGAAATGGGAGGAATAAACTCAGTTTCTAAGTATTCCAAATAGTCTTTGCAGCTGTATAAAACATGATGACAAACAGCACACTGAGAACTACATCTGTTCCCCCCCTATCCCCATCAATCTTCCAGCCAAATGAATATTCAGAGACTCCCTTTGACCTAAAGTTTATATTAACTTGTTGTTTTAGTTTTGTAACTAGAATATAACAAGCCACAGTGTTTTTAGCAAGATACCAAGTAGACCATCCTGACATATCCATTATCTCTCTAGTTTGAGGCCTATTGTTTAGGTTTCTTCCCAGAGGAACTTGAAAAGGGAAGTAATCAGACATCACATGTGACACTCTTAAACTGAAGTGCAGAGAAACAAAGGAAGACAATACTACTTTCATCTGTTTTCTGAAAGGCTATTAATTCCTCTGCAAATTCAGCCTTTTCTTTCAAAACCCTTTGGACTTTACTAAAATAATTGCCCAAGCAGTTTAAATAGTTTTGTTGAGCAGTCTCCTCTAGCACAAGAGGTATCTGTTGCATGCAGTGTGATATAAATTTGATAAGAGATGAATCCCCTTGTGTTCTAGCTCAGATATTAGAGGGGCTAAGGGTGGCTGGACTTCTTGTAGTAGACAGGCCAATTTAATGTTTGTGGCTGTAGGTCCAACACCAGATGCATGAACAGCCTGTCTGCTGTAGGTCTGGTTGCACTAAGAAACAGATGCTCAAATAGTGCAGTTTATTTACACTTGCAACATATACAGATTCTTTCAGACTGACAGTGATTAATGCACTGAGCTGCAGAATCACTGGATAAAGCTCTAAAAGGCAATTGTCATCACAGTTGGAACCTCCCAGGGAAAACACAACACAAATCCTCCCAAAAGGCATCCCTTCTGTGGAGGGAGAGCAGAACAAACCTGTCCATCTGGCAGGTGTCAAACTCTCATCCCACAGATTAGGTCCAAAATAGGAATAATATTTATATAATAATATTTATACCTTGTGCACTATTATTGAGCAAAGTGTGGGGGGACTGTGGTCAAGCCATTTTTCCCAGTGGTCAGCCTCAAAAACATTTATGACTTCCTTGACAGCTTCTGAAAGGAGCAGATAACTGTTGTGATATACATGAGAATGGGATAAAGAGCTTTCACTGCATTCCCAACTCCTCCTCAGTGCCATGAGAACACAGACCATCAGCTCTTCACCCAGCCTCTGTGTCTATCCCAGGCACCAAAGTTTATCAACAGTGTTGATCTTTGCAATTTCTGGTTTGTGCTTCCAACAAACAGCATGGGAAAAAAAGCCAGGGAAAACAGGTGTGAGTCCAACAGTAGCCTCTTCTCAATTTTTTATTCAGACACCAGGAAAATTTATACAAACCTTTGTACATTTGTATTCATCATACCACTGACTTTGCTTTCACAGTTTCTTCTTTCCCTTGCACCACAGCTATACATGTTGTAGCCTGTGCCAGAACAGCACACTATTTTAATCAAAGAAAGATACAAACTCAAGGAAGAGATGCAGAAGTCCTTTCTGTGTTTAGCTCTACTGCACAAAGTCCATAAATCACATACCCATTTTTATTCAGCCATTCCACTCTGGGCTTTGCATGTCAACTCAGCTTTACTCAAAAGAGTTTGGGGGTAAAAAGTTCAAGAGCAACTATTCTCCCCAAGCCCCTTGAGTTCCCAATGACATTTAGGAATTGGGCTTTGAGAGTGAGAGTCAAATCAGCCTATTGAATGAAAAACATTCTCTTCTGCTTTTAAGAGCCCTTGAAAATGTTATAGAATATATTTCCCTTAGATGCACCAATCTATACACTAAAGGCTATTTTACTACTTCCCTACAGCAGTTTTCTACCTATGCTATGATTTTTTTGCTATTTAATTAAAAAAAAAAAAATCCAATTACTGGATTATCTGAGTATTGTTTAGCCTTGGAATATACTCAATTCTCCAAACCATACAATGATTAGACATTAACAAAAGGTGAAAGTGAACACTGTTCCATGTCCCAGAAAGATGCATTTAAGCAGCGTCTCAATGTACCCAAAGTTTAATAAAAGAAACTTTAACTGCAGTTTTGGCTGTTAGCCCCATATTATGCCTCTGATAGCTAACGCCAAAGGATAATTTAGCAACTAAATCCTATGTTGATTAATCTAAATATGAGTAGATCTTGATATTACTTCAGCATTGCCTGACAGAATTTGGTGCTACTTCTACCTCTACACGAGTTGTCATGCTGAGCTTAATGACAGCAGCTCTTTGTGAAAGCAATCCACTTGCTACCTTCTCCTTCCCCTTCAGAGGGCATTGCTTCATGGACCAAAAAAAACCTGGGAACAACCCAGTTTTGAGAGTTTTGAGCACCTGATATCTCACAGTGATAATACCATCAACAGTATCCACAAGAAAGTCAGGGTTACAATGCTGCTCTCCAATAGATCCAGTAGAATGAAAACCAACTTCTAAATAGCAGCAATTAATCCTGGGAAAAATACAGAGCATGTTATGTTCCTTAAATGAATTGAGTAACTTCACTTGGGCTGCATTTCACTTTCATCTGCTGCTGCTAATTCACACCTCTGCCTATTTCAAGCTCTCTGCTTACAATGAAATAACAAGAGAGTCTGGTTGTATTTATATTAGCCAAGATTCTTAGCTCTGGATTCTTGCAGATAATGCTTCCCCTTCCACAAGGTTTTGGCCCTGTTAAGAGCAAGTAATATAATGATAGTGTGTGTATGTATATATATATATATATGTAAAATGCAGCTTTGAATTAAGTTGTTGTGTTCATCAGCACAACCATCCCAACCCTACTGTTCTGAGAAACACAGGTAACCTCTGCAATTATATATCTGGCTTCCTTGAAAAGGCATAGATCTTTTTTTTTCCCCCCCATGATCTGTAGTGGAATCTTACCTTAAAGTAAAAAGATGCATGAATAGTTGCTAGGAGGTTAGAAGGAAGAAATATGATTCAGCAACCAAAAGATTCAGAGCCTCTTGCACGTCCTAGAAGAACTAGTGACAGTATTTCTGCCTGTACATGGTATATCTACAGAGAAAAGAATATCAGAATATTCAGAATAATTCCTATATGGAGCCAAATGTGTTAGATGAGAACTGAAATAGAGCAGCTTTCAAGATATCAATCATTATAAGAAGCAAGCACTAGAGCTTCCCCCAAAATTCAAGTAAGCCATTAAGATTTTTGCATCTGCAATAAACTGGTTTTCAGTAGCTGCATTTAGGTGCATCAGAAATAGTGCAGAGCAACGTCTGTCACCACTGGACAGGTTGAGATCAGTGCTGTCTCACACACTACATATGAAATATCTATTTGCCTTTTTTACACTTCTGTCCAGTGGAAATCACACTACTTCTTCAAAAATACCACATGCAACTCCAGACCATCTAGTTTCAGTGGACAGCAGACAGGAAAGAAACAAAAGCATCCCAGAGACAGAGCTCTGCCTGTTTCTGCAATGGCCACACTCACAGAACATCTGTGAAATGGGGAAATAATCCCCCAAAACCAGCCTCCTTTTCACATCAGAAGAACCACTTAGTTCCATGTCCTTTACACTTTCTAGGACAAAAAAAACCCAAGGAAACCAACCAACAACCCAAGCAAACAATCAAAGAAAAAAATAGTGCTAAGCATACAGGAGTGTCACCCTCTTGAATACCTGAGTCCTTGGCCAAAAAAAGAAAAGTAAAACTAGAGCGAATTTCCTCCCATGAAGCACCACTACAGACAGTTCTTTTTTTAAGTTTGCTGTTGTCTCACAAAGAAGATCTCAACAGAAATCTCCGTCATCTTGGAGCTGTGGCTCTTGGTAGGAATGGAATCTATTAGTCACACAGAGCTGAATACTTCAGATATCTTTCAGCACATAATGCCAGGATTTAATCTTTAAAAGGCAGGCTTTTTATAGAAGGTATTAAGGTTGTGGGTTTTTTCCCCCCCAGGGCTTGTGACACATTGTTCTAGACAGCCCTAAAGTCCCATGCTAGAGTTGTTTTCAGCAGCAGCAAGTTAGTAGTGTCAAACATTATTCCATGTTCCTTCAGCTACACAGGAGACATTCATATATTTGTTTCTTCTGCAGAGGTCCCAAGAAGCACCACAGTGTGTTCCCAGAAGTCACAGTCACTGAAATGAGGGAAAAATCCCCAAAAATAATAAAGAAAAAAATCCAAACAAAACCTAAACCAACAAAAGAACCACATCACCAGAGAAAGGAAAGTCCTTTCTACTTGTTTTGACTGTGTTTGCATGAAATTTCCATCACACCAGGCCTGCAGGGAGGAACCTTCTAGACTAAAAAGATTCTGTCATAGTGTATACAGTCACTTCAACACACTTCAACAGAGCCAGATCTCCAGAAGGTGACAGTATCTTCACTCTTCTGTTCCTGACATCTCCAGAACACTACTGAAAACTATTTTTATTGTCAATCTTTGTAAGAAAAAAACTGACAGTACAAACACCACAGTTTCTTAGTCTCCTTTTCTTGTATAGTAAAGAAACAACAGCTTCAGACCTTTAACCTTATGAAAACTAAACTTTACTCATTTAGTAGTCAGTAACTCTGAAGTCAATAGCTTTACTCATGTAATTCTAGATACATGCTCAAGTGCTTATATGCTCAAGGTCTAAATAAAGACAAAGTACTTTGGCACTCAACATAAGGTCTCAACTAAACTACAGCAGAGTGTAACAAATCATTTGTTCTACATTTGCTGACAGAGAGGAAGGAGAGTTGGAGTACATTTTGTTGCTCTGATCTTAACTTCTTGTTCTTTATCCTTGAAAGCCTAAGTAACAAAGAGCAACAACCTGCAGATGTAATGGGCTAAATTACTCAAAGTCAAGCAAGTCTATACACAGATTTAAAGGGAATTGTGAGGGGTTCTTCTAAATACACATACAAAGCATCTGCACCATAGACCACCAACCTTCTGTGCTACCACCCAGATGTGCATATGATCAGAAAAAGGCTGAGGGCAAAAGAAAGGGGGGGGGGGGAATTTAAAACAATGACGTTTTAAATGCCAACAAATTTAAAAGAAAGTAAAAGATAATGACATTGCATTGTTAATGGTAAATTACTTAGGTGTTTTCTATAAATGTGGAATAATCAGATATCCATGCTGTATGTTTTTGCCATCCTTACTTTGTCTGTTGAAACATTTATTTTGAGCTATGCTGCTTAAAAGCCACTGAACTTGAATATCTTGCCAAGTAAAAGCAGGATTGGACCCTACCACACATTGCTACAGTACAAAATGCACCTGCATTCAGGACATGTAGAACTAAAAAGTTACGCCCCCATTTTACTCAGCTCTGTGAAAACTCAGCCTCTTCTCATACTCCTTGGGCAACTATGTAAGGAGGACAATTGCTGATGGTACCAAGTAGTTATTTCCATACCTACAAGTAGTTTATTCCAAGAATAACTTTCTCTAGCTCACCTTTGCTAGATAAAGTGAGCTGCACTCCAGGACTCTGAAGCTTCAGCAGACCAAAAGATAATGGGTCCCTCTTTGAGTAAAAGCCTAGTAAAGTTAGTAAATAAAAGCTAGTAAATCCTCAGGTCTTCCACATCAGCATAAGAACTAGTGGATGTATGATCCTCTCATTCACATCAACATTCCCCTCTTCTCCTACGGATGCCTTAAAGCTGATTTTTCACTCTTTTTTTCACTTATCATTAAATTTTCCAATTAAATAGTCTGTGCACCTGTACTTTCTCCACAACACTATAATCCAAGTAGGTCTTTACCCATACATAATAGAGGAGAAAAGAACAGCAGGGCTTCACTCTCCTCTGATCTCCAACATAGACAGATGCCCATTTAACGTTCCATTCCTTAGAGGAGGTAGAGACAGTAGGAATTATATGGGAACTGCCTCAGCAGTCAGGACCCAAAGCACTATACTCTTTATCAAGTGAGATGTGAGTCATCACAGTCAAAAGAGCTAATCAGGTTAGCAGATTTTATGCTGAATATATTTGGTATAATTTTTAAGTTTCTTTTCTAAAACTTCAATTCCCTAGAGAACGATCATTTAAGCAGTTGAGAGATGCGATTAAAAACATAAAATAGTTGACATGATAAAACTCAAACATTAATATTCAAGAAAAAAAAAAATCTTTCTTAAATCATACTCAGAGTTCCTCTTACAATACCTTGGGATCATTATTTTATTTTACTTATTTCAGCCTTGCTGCCTCCCCTATTCTCTCCAGTAAATAAAAGCTACCATGCAATATAAATTGTTTAGCACCAAGTACCTCAATGGTTTACCACTTTACCTTCCACATCATACACCAACACATTCAACAATCCCACGCCACTGAAATAAAACACTCTGAGGCTGAATTTCCTCAGCCTCAACAATCCACAATATGAAGATCCAAGTTCACTCTTGAAATAATGAAAAAAAAAAATAAATAAAATTTTTTACAGTCTGATAAAAGCTTTTTCTGGTGCAAGTGAAGGTACTAAAACCTCCTCAGAGAGACTTCCAGGTTCTTTATATGGCTTTAATTCATATCTACCAGGAGTCTTAGATCAAATTACATAAGAATATAATAGCTATCAACAGCATCCTTACCTCCATAAAGCTAAACTAAAACATAAACTTACTCAGACAGCTATTCCCTTTTTCTCCTCAGGAAAGAACACTGTGCTCATCTCTCCTTATTTTAAGACTGGTTTTTGTTAGGTGTTGCTGCACTTGATTGTTACAGCTGGTTTAACTAAGATTCCCCATCACCTGCTGACCCTCCCATTCTTCATCTTGGAAACACCTTTTACAAGGAAATCTCTCATGATTAGTTTAGAAATGCTCCTTCTGCAGCAATGCTACAGCTAGAGGGATTTCTTTGTGTATTTATAGTATGCAGCATTAATTAAATGCATTGCCTTTCAACAGATCTCTGCTTTGGGTAAAGGAGCATCACTAGCAGCTATTACACTGAATTACACAGAATCATTGCTGAGGCTGGAACAGACCTTTGAGATCATCAGCCTAAGACCTGACCCCACAACATATTTTTCTTATTGTTCCTGCATTGTTTTGCCAGGATTATGGGTTGCTGCCCAAGTTGTCTAAATTGCTAATTGTCTTGCATGTTAATTATGCTGAAGAAGGTTCTCTGGGTAGGTTGAGGGTTGTAGCTCATAGGTTAAAAGTTTATTATTTCATAAAAGTGAACATAAACTCCCCAAACTCCTTCCATACTTTCACTCTGCCACAGTTTCAGGAATCTATATTTAAATCAAAATAGACATTTTATCAAGCTGAAATTTCATTAAGCAGAAATTTAGCATGTTGGGAAGTGCTCTGTTGAATCTGAGCCTTATAGTTCATCAGCTAAGGACTGCTGATGTACCAGAACCTGCTGACTTAACAGTGTATATTTTGTAAATCATGTATTTTCCTATTTGCTTTATGAATTTAGGCAATATATTTTTTTTTGTTATACATGGTTTTAATCGAATTTCTTAAAGCTAGTGCACTTTTGCATTTTACAAGGAATTTGCTGCCCTCTATTGATCAGTTGCATTAAACGTGACACATGAAACATTTTTTTTCAGTCTTCAAGAACTTCGCTGAGGTGTTTGGATATTTTTTTTCTTAAGCTTTGAATCTTTATAGTGCAACTCATGAATTTCAGTAATGCTGCCCAAAGAGGATACAGCTATTATTATATATTGTGAAAAGCCTGGAGCTGTGCACACCGTGTTATTTATTAACTTCTCTGTATAGAAAGCAATAAAATGGATGCATGCATTTGGGAATGATGTGTGTTATTATTCATTGTGTCTGTAACGTTTCATATGCTATGTTCACCAGGGGCTTATGCTATATGGATGATAAATAGCATTCTTTTGTCATATTGAAGAGCGTGAGTGAATGCCCTCAACACTAGGCTTTGTTTTTAATCAACTAGGAAGCAAACTCAGGCAACTAAAAGATTTTAGCAATGAATTAAAAATATAATATACATACCACCTCCAGAAAACCTCCTGCTGAGATCTCAGAAAGCTTCAACTAGAAGCCTACAGCAACATGATAATTGTCAAGGCAGAAAGAAACTTGCTTTCCTCACCCTTTTCATGAGTGTCACCATTCTGTCTTGAAAGATAAATAGGACCAGATGTTTAAAATACTGAATTGAAAAGTGTTGTTTGGCAAAAAAATTGTTCCAATTCAAGCCTCTGCCAAAGCAAGAATATATCCTAAAGAGACAATTAGCAAGGCCTGCATTTAACAGATGGATTTAATATTTATGTAGCTGCTGGAAAGCACAGAGACATTACTGAGACTGAAGCATGTGGGAGCTTACTGAAAAAGAGTATTTAAGAACTTTCTGTTAAAGAACTTTTTGTTTTCTCCAACAGCTTCTGAAATCCAGGAAGAGCTTCCTTAAAAAATACTGATATTTCTGATTTACTGTTCAATTTACTCACTGAATGGTATGGATAATCCTTAAATAACCTCTTTGACTCTAGGAATCATGAAATCGATATTGCTGATCTGTAACTAAATAGAAATTATCCTGTCTAGGAAGATCAAACTTACTTTTTTAATTGCTCAGAAGGAATTAGTTTGATTCCTTTAAAATAAATAAATAAAGCTTTTCACCTACTTAATTGCTTTTTATGCCAAAGTCTTTAAATTGGTGTCACTGAAATCTTTCCCATTCACAAGCCTGTAATTGTGCAGAGAGAAAATTACTGGGGTTTAGCATATTAGAGATTGATTTCCAAGCACGAAAGAAAGAAAGAAAGAAAGAAAGAAAGAAAGAAAGAAAGAAAGAAAGAAAGAAAGAGGTTTTAAATACTTTCAACAATAACATTTTTACAAGGTTCTGCTGTTAGGATAAACCATTTTTGTTCTTGTTCATTTATAGAAGAAAGTGGGTTGTTAAAACCTGACTGAACTTGCCCCATCATGTTGCTGCAGCTACTGCAGAAGATTCCCAGCACCTTTTGCATTTCTAATGAACAACTGTCTCCCTGATTGATTAAGGTCCTTATAGTCTCCATCAATAAATTAATTGAGCTGAGTCAGTTTAGGCTTTGAAACTCTTCTTGAAAATTAATTCTCATTAAGAATAAATCCTTAGTACATTGTAGGTGTAGTGCAAGCAACCAAAGTGCACTTGCTGAATTCTGGAGATGGGCTCAGGCTGGCAATACAGGTAGAAATAAATGTCCATTTTCTTGACATCCAAGGTAACAAGCATAAGGAGATGTAATGTGAAAACTGTCACTGTGAAATATACTTTTGTGTCTGCTGTTATATTTACATGACTACAAGAACTGACTACTGCACTAAAAGCTTTGATATAACTTACTAAATGTGCTTTACTTCCCACTATTTCAGTCTTAATAAATTGTACATAAATTTGCAAATCCTTTCCAAAACAAATTGCTTAATAATACAATTTGCTTTGCTTTAATGATAGAACACCAAGTCCTGTGGGTAGCTGTGCTATCTCTTGGCTGTAGCAAACTTCAGTGGAAGGATTTCATGACACTTTTCTAAACAAGCAAAGGAAACTTTTGCCTTGATAGAACTTCCATGGGTAGATATGAAACAGCAAAAATAGTCAAGTACCTCTGAGCAGTTTGGTGTCAAAATGTGAGAAGTACATCATGTCTCCTGTTCTGTTTAATAAATCTGTGTACTGCAGACAGCACAAAATCTGCAGCACTTCAGAATAATATTGGAGGAAGGGGTTAGAATTCAGTGTGATCTCAGCAGAGCAGGAAGAGACAGGAGTAGATGGGGGCAAAGAATATGTGAAATGATGGTGCAGCACAGGGTGAATCTGAGTTAATAACGTCCTGCTGCATCAACAACATGTCAAGGTGTATAAAGCTAGCCTGAAACGTTGGGAGTACACTTCTCTGCTCCATACTGCAATACTCTTTTTGGATTTATGTGCAGAATGTGGCCTATTTGAAAACAGTCTTGGTGAAAAGAATTCACTCAGAAGCGTGAGAACAGAAGGGCTGGAGGAGCTGAGGTTGGATAGCCTGAAGGAAAGAAGGCTGAGAGGAGGGCTCAGACACACAGAGTCAAATGCAGAAAAACCTCTTGGAGAAAGCAAAGGGAATCACCTGTTCTCCATCTCTGTGGCTGACAGGACAAGCAAGGCATCGAAATCAAAACAAGAATTTAGGAGTGATCTCTATTATTTAAGGTGACCTCATGCCAAAGTGATATCATCTTATAAACCCAAATTCTCTTTGTAAATAAATAAATAGTAATCATCCAAAACTTGCTCCCAAGTGTAATGTGTTTTACTTTTAATAACAGAGATTGCAGTACCACTCACTGGAGTGATGACTCCTCACTAGCCTGCTCTGCAAGATCCATCTTAAAATGCAGCAACGAGGTACAGTCTGTGCAGAATTGGACTATATTATTTCAACTCTAATTCCTCTTTTGCCCTGGGCTCATCTTGTCTGATCACTTTTTCCTCCTCTTTTATCTCTTGTCTAAAAACACCACCATTTACTACCCATACACTTGTCAAGAAATTTAAATATATTGCCCTCTCACTTTGATTACAGAACTGGGTGAAGTGGCTGTTAATAAATGCATTTTGAAGAGCTGGGGACAGTGGCAGGAGAAATACAAGGATTTAAATCTAACTAAGAGGCAGCCTCACAGAGGACCTGGAGCATGCTCATGGTCAGAGAACCCCAGAGACAACTCTACTGCTGCAGAAAGACACTGATGCTGGTTGTTTGAAAGTACTTTCCAGTACTTTCCCTGTTAATTTCTTATCCAGGGGAACATAACAAGAGGAATTTGTTCTGTGCATCTAAATCATGCTGGGAAGACTCAGAGTGATTCCATTTCAGCAGTTTGCAAGTTGCTCTACAAGAGCTAATAATGATGGATGAGTTTAATGTTCCACTGTTCTTCTTTACAACAATTTTTTTGGAATAGTACATGAATCAGTAAAGCTGGAGAATTGTTCTCCTTCGGTTATGAATTAGGTTAGGGATCCTTGATGGAGTGGGCATATAAAAAGATCCTATAAATCTTTCAGGGTTCAAAATCCAACAGCAGGTTTTGAGTCACTTCAAAGAGCTCTGTTAGACCTTAAGACCATGTTTCATTTTCCTTTCCTGGATATATATGACTTCTGCAAATGCTTTTGAGTCTCAGTTGGTGTTTTCAGCTTGCTCTTGAACATATATTCTGATTATTCAAATGGAACCACTTCCTATAAATATATAACAAAGCCATCCAGAAGAGCTGTTACATTCACTACTAGTTTCAGCAAAGTCTGTCTGAAACGAAGGTTTCCTACTTCATGGAGAAATATGATGTTCTGAGATGTTTCTTTCATCCCAACTGAAAATGTAAAGTCAGTATTATCTAACAAATTGCAATAAATAAATAAACAAATAAATAAATAGATAAATTAATAAATAAAAGAATATCATCATTACAGTTTCCTTTTCAGTGCTGCAACATTTAGAAATATGTTCTATATATGGGTTTTTTATTATTTTGGGGTCAAACTTGGATGAAGATTATTCATTCTCAGTAACTAATTTCAGTCATAACAATAATTCCCAAGAGAATTTAATCTATCAGAAAACTTTGAGCCAGTATAGTTGGATTGCCTCACTACTTTCTTTTCCTCCCTCACATACTTTTATTTAGCTGTCTCTGACTCTTGCCTTACTCACTATGACTGTAGTAAGATGGTCCCTTGAAGGGGATGCCAAACTAAGGGCATTTGGTCCAAGCTCAATACCAGTGATGGATCTTGGATGATGCCAGGTGCAGGATGATGCAGGAACCCTTGGGAAAATGGGCTTCAGAGACAAACCTCTTACCTGGTGTAGGTCAGCCTTTCATTGTTGGCATGCCCTAGTGTGTGGCACTGCTTCTGTTTTAATAGCAGAAACATCCACGTGGAGGTGTAAGGAAGTTATTTCCACAATAGAACTTAGAAAGGAGGTTGAAAGATTCTCTGAGAAAATAACAAAGATGAATTACATGGGTTCTGTTGCTAAACTTTATTCACAGTAAAAAAAGAAGGGCTTTAGGGTGAGACAATCAACATGATACAGCCCCTCTATCTCTGCTTATCACAGCATCTCACTTCAGTCATTGCCCAGGACTGTGAGAGACAGAAGTGCTTGGAAGTATCAGTAGGGTAATTCTAAGTGAAGTAGACATCTCTCCTATGATTATCTGTTCTGTCCCCCCTCCTCTCTCTGTTTTTCCCTACCTCCCTCCCCTCAGAGCTCCTGTAGCTTTAGTAGAAAAATTAGAAAGCTTCTAAGTGAGAAATTTGGTTTTAGCTGTGAGCTAAAAATCCTTGATTAATCTTCTCTTGGGTCAAGTTATACTTCAGTAAGACAAGCTGTGATCATCATGATTATGAATGAGGGAAACGCCCTGTCTTAAATTCTTTATGTATTGTTTCATCTTCACAGATGAGTTATGAGTTTCTTTAACTCAAAATAAGCAGCACATGATGTGAAATTTCACATGGTTACTGCAGTTTTGGGACAACCTTTGTGGCCAGGTGGGGTGAGAAAGCGCTGTGGCAGCTTTTCATAGTTTAGAGAAGTAGTGCCCGGAAATAATTTAGTGGAAGCAAATAGGAATTGTATTTAATTAGTTCGTTAGTTCGATTTACAGCTCGGTGAAGGCTCGGATTTAGCCGCTAGATGTCATCGGAGTTCCAGTGAAGGGGCAGAAGGGCTGGGAGCAGCAGAGGAGCAGAGGATTAATTACCCCATAAAACCCCGGAGCTGTTGGAGACCGTCTGAAATCTAGGAATACAAACATTTCTGATCTTCTTTTCTCTCAAAACCCGCATATGAGAGATCAGGTGGAAACCACGATGAAATCGTGACAACACCCGACAGTCTTGTATTTTTATAATTTTCACTCTCAAATGGCAATTTTGCACTATAAGAAACGCAAATACAGGAGTGGAAGTAAACAACAAGACTCTTTTTTTCATGTATTTGTTGGGTTTTTCTGCTGTTAGCTAGTGGTAAGCACAATAAATATTTTCAGATTGATTCCACTGAGGTTTTATTTATCTGGTAACCATTATCTGACAAGTGCAAATAGTAAGTTAGTGGCCCATTATCTCTTAAGCCTCAAATCCTTTAAGTGAGCAAATCTTCCATCGATGGAAAGTGAGTTTAGATCCCTCTTTGTAGAGTGGAATCACAGTTATTTGGAATCACACTGACAACACTTACTTATAGGATGTGGGGTAAATACATATTTTCACCTTTGTAAGGACCAGACAACCAAAGAAAAAAGAAAAAGAAAAAGAAAAAGAAAAAGAAAAAGAAAAAGAAAAAGAAAAAGAAAAAGAAAAAGAAAAAGAAAAA
>JAOEGS010014274.1:0-27511 GCA_025447755.1 Corythornis vintsioides
CCAATTCGTAGTTCACGGGTGCGAAACACACAAACTGTTGGGGGGGTAGGTTGGGGATGTAGCGGGGGGGGGGGGGGGGGGGGGGGGTAGGGTTCCGGGGGCTTTTTTCTGCAAACTGAAAGCAGCTCATTTTCACAATGACACTATGTTACACAAAAAACAAACAAACAAAATCCCTCTCTCAAAACAAAAAACAAACACCAAAAAGCCCAACAAACAAAACAAAACACACCCCAAAAACAAACAAACAAAAAAAGACGAAAAGTACAGGCAAGCCAAGGCTGGACTGAGTCCCAGTTGACATCCAGGATGCTCCGTGTCGGGAACAGACCATGACCACTGACTGCAGACATCAGTGAGAATGGAGGTGGGGATCATACCTGCGCGGCTGGAGATGGAAGTGGGGGAAACCACACCTGGGATGTTGGGGGAGGATGGAAGAAAGGATAACAGGATAACCTTTCTTGGGGGAGAGGGGGGGTGGAAAGGAGGGGTAAGACGGACAGGGTGGGCAGTGCCTACCTGGATATAGGCGCGCTGCAGGTAGCTGTAGGGCACCCTGCGCTGGAAGTCAGCTCGCACCTCCTCGCCGGCGCGGTGGCGGGAAGCGGCTCCCAGGTGCTGTTCCTCGCAGCTCCGCACGCAGCCTGCTCGCCTAAGCACCGAGCTGAAGAAGGGCAGGTCACCGCCGGCGCCCGGACCCGGCGCCGCCAACCGCACCTGCCCGCGGCAGCGCCGTCGGCACCGCAACCGCGCCGCCCGCAACTCCCGCCGGCTGCGCAGCGCCCGCTCCAAGCACCGCGCCGCTCCCGCGAAGTCCCCGCCGTAAAACGCCTCCACGCCGCTGGCGTACAGCGCGTCGAAGGGCTCCAGCGGGCCGCCGTCCCCCGCGCACCCGCCGCCTGCCCGGCACGCCGCCGGCAGCAGCAACAGCAGCAGCGGCAGGGCCCCCCAGGGTCGGCTCCCGGATGCCATGCCCGCCGCACCGGCGGTCCGTGCGATGGGGCCCGGGGGTCCGCGCAGTGGGAAGCGGGGGGACCGGTGCAATGAGGCGCCGAGCAGCGTGTTAGCACGCGGTCTGTGGGGTAAGGTCCGGAGTACGTGCGGTAGGGTCCGGGAGTCCGTCGCGGTGGGGGTTCGGGGGTCCGCGCAGCGGTAGCCGGACACCACGCAACAGTTCTCAGTGCCAAGGGGTCCGGGAGTGCGTACAACAGGAGCTGGGCACCGTACAATGAGTCTCGGTGGAGTGGGATCCCGGGGTTCGTGCAGGCGGGCTCTCGGTGACGGGCGAGGGTCTCTGCGGCGGCTCTGCCCTAAGCAGTGGCGGGTCCGCGGCGCTTGCTCCACACACGCCTGGCCTTTGCCGCCCTCCCGCGCCGCCGGCACCTCTTAAAGGGCCCCGCTCCACCGGCCCGGCCCGGCCCGCCCCGCCCGCCAGGCCCCGGCCCCCCCCGCAGCGAGGTGGTGGCGAGGGGGGCGGGAGCGCAACCACCGGCCGGGCGCCGATCGGAGCATCCCCGCTCGGCTGCTCGCCCCGTGGCTGCAGGGATTTGTTAATCACGTCGTGAAGTTTAAATCGTGCCGGGGTGATTTAAATGGCACAGCAGCCTTTCCTCCTTCCTTTCCCTTCCGCGCCCCACAAGTCCTCCCGCTTCCTCACATCCCCGCGGCTGGCGTCGTTGTTCGCAGGATGCTTTTTTTGTCCCTCTGCGAAGCTGTTTCTCGGAGCCGTTTTTCGCCGAGTTCTCCACCCTTAGCTCTTCTTGCCCCGACATCCTCCCGCTGCTGGAAATTCTGCAAATAAATCGTCTGGGATGGGCACAGTGGCAAACCCTTTTCAGCTCCCAGCCATGTGTTTGTCTTCCTTCCTACAAGGTTTCTCTCTTCCAGTGCTGCAAAGCCCTGCCCTGCCAAAAATGTTACTCTTTTTTTTTTTTTTTTTTTTTTTTTGCATATATTTTAAGGTATTCTGTGACAAGACATTTGGCAATGCAGCCTAGTGACACAAAAAAAAAAAAAAAAAGATGGCATTTTAAGTTATCTCACTTTTGAACACCTGTCAGCAATAAATTTTTCATATTAACAGAGTTAATTTGGCTGAAATCTGCTGTTCCTGAAGGGTCAAATCCGGATCCCATTAGACACTTGACTGTGAGCTGTTCTGGTCTCAGGTAGACTAAAGTCTTTGTGTGCATCACTGTGTTCAGTAGGGTCTCTCACCAGGGATTGTAGCCATAGTTATTTCAGTCATTTCAGGAATATCTCCTTAGGTGTTGGCTATCTTCTCATAGACTAAATATGCTGCAAATGGGAGATACTTGAAACCCATTTGGTCCAGATTTTGTTATTGCATCAAGCCACATGTTTTTCACAACCATGCTGAGCTTTCCTCTGTGCTGCTCTAGTAGCTTTGATCAAATCATGATTTTTACAGTCCTCAACACCATCTCTTTGAGCAAGTGATTAAAGATCTGGTTTACAACAGTTTAACACAAGGGAAGTTGTTTGTTTTTTTCACATGGGTAGAGATTTACTCAAGTTCTTGGTGAAGAGCTTTCCTAACTGGCAAAGATTTAATAACAATCTTTCTTGTTGCTTTCTTACACACAGGCACAAAACATATTAAAGATTTAGGTGCCCTGCCAGATTGGCGTGCTGGGGAGGGTACTCGCAACTCAGGAACCATACAGCAGGAGAGGTACATGCTGCAACCACTTGACCATGAGATATGAGTTCTCAGGTCCAGATAAAGTAAAGGAAGGTTTATGAGAGGGCTACTTCAATTTTCTCAAGGGTTACAGAGGTACCACAGGTGACTGCACAAATTTAGAGGGAGAGTCAGCTTTGCCCCAGATCACAGAGATAATGCACCCAGTTCCTTGGGTGTGCTGTCTGAAGGATGCACCTCCGATGATCCATTTGCAGAAGTGCTGTCTGTAATTCCATATTGTTTCCAAGTCAGTGACATTTCTGTGTGTGCACTGATAACACTGAGGCCCTGCACAGGAAGGAATGCAGAAAGTACATGAGTAACTGGAGAGAGAATGAAGTCAAACCAAACAATTTATTCCAGGCTGCTGCATTTTCTGATCCAAATATTTCTAGCAGTCCTTTTTCAAAAGGTAAAGTTCTTAACTCTGATACCCTGCAGCCCAATTCTGCTGCACTTCCTCCAGGTTTTTCTCTGGAGGTACCCACTCCCTCCAGGACCAGATTGCCACTAGTCCTGCTTTGCAGCCCTGCCTAGGGTCATGCTTTGGTCACAAAAGTTTGTGCTTTCCCTCATCTTGACATTCTTCTTTGCTACCTAATTGTAGCAAAGAGCTCAAAAATAGTTGGCACATGCAAGGCACTCAATCCATGGTATCTCTAGGGCACTCAGGGCTGTTGCTTGAGCAATCACCTTTATTTTTATACCCCTGCTCACTGCCTAAATGGAAAATGCAGAAACCAGATGGAAATAAGGTTGCTGGTCCCCGGATTGGGGGTCTTGTTCTTGTAGAAGATCTGAACCATAACAAATCAGCAATGCAGCTGCTACAGCCAGCAATGTGGTAGGCAAGGTGGGCTTGCCTTCTTAGAGCTGGAAAGAAGCTGGGTTTAGAAGCCTTACACATATAAAGGCAGGACAGGATTTCACGCAGCAGAGCAACTACTAGCTGAGGATGTTACAACTCTGAATCGGGCCCCAAGATGCCAGAGATATCCCTCATGCCTCTAATGAAAGGAATAATTCTAAAAATGTAACAACTCAGCCCGTGTTCAGATGTTGATCCTGGCCCCCGGACAGTTGTTTTGAAAGACCTTTTCCTACATAAATAGATTAATCTGAAGCTTTTTTTTTTTTCCTTGAGGAAAACTCTCATATATGGGTCAAACCACTGATGATTTGGCAAGAAGATGAGTAAATTTTAGAACACCTTTCAAAATGGCTTTTCAACATGTGCTTTACAAACAGACCTAAGTTTCAAGCCCTCTCTGTTTCATTTGTAGATTTGCCTTCGTGCTTAATTCATGGACAAACTTTATAATTCCCAAATCAAACACAGGTGACCTCTTCAGACATGTTCCTTAGTGAGAGAAAGAGCTTTGAATGAAATGGAAAAGTACAACACACCCTCACTGAAGGGCTTTGGTCCTTGCCTCATGTACAAAAGTTCAAGTTTAACCAATACATCAAAATAATTACTTTGTGATTTAGATGTAAATCCAGTTGTGAATTCAGTAGAGTACCTCCATCTATCCAGGAGCTTTTTTATTCGAGAAGATGTGGGAGTGACAGTGAATGTCAAGGAAATGTCACGAAATTAGTACTGATTAAATAGATGTGCTGCAATCATAATCATGCACCACATTTTGGGACTCTAGGAAAAATCCTTCATCAGAGTCACATAAAACTAGCCTAGGTTTTGGAGGGGTGAAAAGGTAAGTGACCAAGGAGGACCTTTCTCCATAAATTACTATGATGGCAAGATGTAGTACATGGCAACAGAGAAAGATATGGAAGGTGAGACTACAAGGTGCATGCTGGGAATGCCACCACATCTGGTCCAGGTTGTACCTGCTGTTTCTTTGCTGCTGACTTACAAATCTGCTTCCCCACAGCTGTTCCACCGTACATTTGAGCCTGTCTCTGAGGCATTTCTTTGAGTGGGTTGCTGACGGCTTGACGTCAGCACAGGTGAACCAGAGCTCTTCCATTTTTCTACCTAAACCTTTTTACTTTTACTTCCTCCTAGTAGGCTCAAGACCTGGGAGAAGCTGACTCCATCGTTTTCTCCCAGACAGACATCTGACCTGTGATTCAACAGTGTAATGTTCTTTTTGCATAAACTACAATCACAAGAACCTGGACTGTCCCCTGACTTAGCAGGTCTCTATTCCAGCATTTCTCCAAAGCATGTCCATCTCATATTTTCCTGATGATACTCTTTTTTTTTTTTTTTTTTTTAATGACTTCTTGACATCTGCAGATACATTACCTCTGCAGAATGACAAAATGATTGCCAGTACAGCTTTGCTTACAATGTTGCTCTGAGTGCACTCATGTATCATTCCTCAGCACATTATCAAGGTGATCTTGGATCCTTCTTTGCAGCATCCAGTGCAGTTGCCTTGGCCCAAGCTTGTCCACAAGTCTCTCTGTTACACATCATTATTAATACCAGCCTCAACATTTCATTTCCTTTGTCCTGCTCTGGCCTGTCTTTTAACTTTATTTTATGGGATTTACTCTCTCTGCCTGTTCTGGACATGGTTTTGTGCTCTATAATTTGCCATCATTTCTCTACTGTGGCACAAACCAAAGCTAACTCCACAAAACCATCTCTGCAATGATCCCTCCATTGTGTCTCTCCAGGCTTTGGACATATGCTTTAGTTTGCAAGCGTGCTGTGATCCACAGAAGCCCCTGTGCTGGATCTGTTATACAAACTTTGATATGACAGAACAAGCAAGTACAACACAAGACTTTCTGTTGGCACTCAGCAGAGAAATACAATCATATAAATCACACTGGCAGAAGATCCTTGTGTCTTCCCATGCAAAGGCAACAGTACAACATTAAGTTCCAAGTGCTTGTACACTTCACTTACTCAGAAACTTGGACTCTACTGCCATTATAAATTAAAACCCAATAAAGTTCAGAAAGTACAAAATACATAACCACAGGCGCACTGGTGTCTTGGAGGGCTTGGCCTCATGCCTGTATCTTTGAGCTCATATTTAAAATAGCTTCTTGGCCTATATTATTTAGGATGACAACAATCAATAATATTACAAAATTATTATATTGTACTCTACATAGCACTTTTCCTACACTGACAGCATAAAAAGTTTCAGAGTGTATTTAGAGAGTTCCTGTTATGTACAGGAAGGTACCTATAAATGATATAAACTGAGAAAATTTAATTATATGACCCAGTTATTTTCAATGCATAGTCCAGAGTTAATGAGACGTGTGAATGGTCTCATTGTGTAACAGTCTGAACTTCAGCTGTAAACTGTTGCAGTTTCAGTTTCAGAGGATGAACAGGGTCCAATTCATGACTGCTGTAATTGGACCAAAGTCAGTGACATTGCCAAAATGATGGGTCAAGTGCAGAGCGTGTGCATGCACAGCCGGAATCTGGCTATAGCTCTAGGAGGTCCCATGCACAGTAGATGGATGAGAATGGGACAAGCTAGTTGAAGTGGCCTGTTCGAGTAAGGTTTGAAGGATGGAAGTTCATGTAGGAGGGGTAGAGCCACAGTTGATATCTCTCTGAATTACTACAGTACCCTGTGGTGCTGTGTGAAGGGATAGGAGAGGGGATGGCAAAGACGTGCCACACATAGCAAACTTCCTCTTCTCCCCAAAATGAGGTAGGTGGAAATTAGAGTGTGTGAATGTAGTGGCCCAGGTTCCTGTGCAGTTGGTCTGGATGTTTGTGGACTCACAACCTCTCCAGGGAAAAGCTCCCTATAAAAACCATGACCATGAAAACCTTTGGGGTAAAGGTTTCCTTGTGCTGGACTTTCTGTTGCCTCCAATGGGACTTGTTCATGCTGGAAGTGTGAGATATGCTGTTGAGCAACATGGGAAAATCACAGCTTGTGAAAATGAGATGTGGGAATCAGAGTGGGTCACTCAGGAACATACTCAAGAGGCCCTCAAGAGCAGTTGGTTAATAGGAATGTCAGAGGAACTTCAAATTAAATTCATTTAACTATCCCCAAATCCAGTGTGGCCATACTTTCCTCTGCATGTCCTCATGTTTCTTTTTCCTACATTAACTCATCATCTGAGCACCCTGTTGCATTCATTACTTTTGTCATTCCCTTTATCAGTTCTTGTCTGGTCTCAAAATATCATTCAACACCTAGAAAACATTTAAAAATAAAATTATTTGAAAGCTGTGGGTCTGCTAAGCCAGCTCAGGTAGATGTTGCATCCCATCCCAGAAAATAACTTGGACATACAACATTTCATCCACTGACCTTTCTCCTCATATTGCCCAGCAGTGAGACTGAGTCTCCAAGAGTAAACATTTCCTTTCCCTGCAAAGCTGTCTATGTGGGCCAGACCCCAACTTATTGTGGGAAGAAAGAAGGAAATATCAGGCAGGGGGAAGAGGCCCACTAGGAGGGCAACCTGACAGGAGAGAAAGGGGAGCTGTCACAGGGGAAAACCCAGCGTCCTGCCCATGAACTCAGAGAAACAGAGAGAGGGGCAAGGGAAGCCCAAGAGGCAGAGAAAGTCCACCGAAGAAGTGAAAAACAAATTTGGGAATGATAGGACATGTACTGCAGAGAGGAGTTCCTGTAAGAATTATGGCTGCATGCCAGCAGTGATAATTGGGAGTGGTGCCATCCCCAGCAGGATATCAGCAAACACCAGCAGCTCTCACTGCCAGCAGCACAGCAGAGGCAGAGTAGGGGTGCTGCCAGTCTTACCCAATTTTACTTTTTATGATTCAGTGAAAAAGAGGGGGGCTAAGAAACTGTAAAAGACATCGAGCTCACTTCTTTCACAAGTATTGGGTTCCCTGTAGCTTCCCTTTCACAGTCCATCTTTCTTCTACATTACTGCAGTTCTGACTAATCTGACCAAAAGGCATAAATCACCATCCACATTGGCCAATCAGCTGTAACACAAGGGAAACTGGAAGAAATTATGTACAGTTAAGTACAAGGCAGTATAGCTCTATACCTACTCTCTAATCTCTTCAAAGACCTGCCTTGGTTAGCAGTCAAAAATCTTCATGAAAGTGATGTTGGGGCAGAGATAGAGACCCAGAGGTGATTAAAACAAAATACACTCCAAAGTGCACTTGGCAGAATCATTTTTTCTGCGAGGTGCTAGGTTTATATGGCAGCAGATTTTTATCCTAGAGAATCCTAAAATGTTCTGCTAATGCTATACACATGAAAACTAACTTCACTACAGCTGCTAGGCAGAGAGGTTGCTGGCACACTGCTTCCCATCCAGATATAGGAAGGTTAAAACCAACCCAGGACATCTCAGCAAAATCCTGTTTTAAGGGAAATTACCCCTGGGAAAGGAAGCAGAACCTGATTTTTTAACATTTCATGTAATAAGCAGACCTCTGGGGGTCCTGGTCTTTCCTCATGGATGTAATTCTGCATGAGGCAGAGAGCTGAAACCAACTGTGTAGCCCTGGGGAAAACCAAAGTTGGGCTGTGAGCACACAACAGAGCAAGCCCAGATTCCACTGGGAGTGGGTCCACAGTAGTTAATCTGTGTTGCTTAGTACTAGCTTGGGAATACACAGCAAAGGGGGTACCTTCTGGCCCCCAAGAAACTTCCTTGATCAACCCCAACTGAGAAGCCCAACCAAATATAAGGAGGAGATTGAGAGTGTGGCCAGATGAAGCATGCAAGAGACTGCACTAATGTTTCTTCTCTCACCTCATCCTCTGTACCTGTATTCATAACTGAGGAAATCTAGATGCTGCACAGGTACTACTGTGGAAGAAAGCATGTGAGGAGGAAGGAGACCGGAATGGGTGGCTGATTAACAGCATTATTCACAGAGCTGCTGCAGACCAGTGGAAAACATTCCATTTGGGAACAATTCTGCCAATCCAAGCAATGACATGTTCTCTTGTTCCGTTTTCTCTTTCCTTCTCCTTCTCTATGGCTAATTTTTAGGCTTTATTATAGATGAAATAAAGTTGGACAAATTCCCCTACAACAGTATATTTACTCTGGTTTCACAGTGATATAAATTACAGAAAAATTTGCTATCAAAACCATGGGATCTTGTAGAACAGTGGTGTAAGGATACTGAGTGACTTACATTTGCTCAGGATCCACACTGAAACCTGTGAGATCACTATGTACCTTGACGTTCCCCTGTGCCATACTCTCCTTCCCTTCTAAGGGATGCCAGGCACCAGGGACACCAGCTGCAAGCCAACCAGCACTGGCACCAGTGGAAGGGGTGACTGTAACAACAGTGGGGGATCATATGTCAAGAGCAGCAAATCCAGATGGTGAGAACAAAGTGGAGAGGAACAAATATCCTGTAATATCCTGTCTCATTGAAGGGTTCCTGTAATTAGAGAAATTGCAGAAGGAAACACTGCTGAAGAATGGGAAGGGAAATTGCCTCTATGTTCTCCAGGGTGTAAAAGTGCTCTGTGAAAGCTGGTGTTGCTGTGATTAGCAGTTGTTTCTCTAAGAGGAGAAAGAGAAGGCCTCGGAGCAGATCCCCAGCATGCAAGGTGCTGCACATCTAGGCAGGGAATTGAGTGGCCTGAAATCACTTGGGACAGAAACAGGTCTCCTGACTCTCCTCCCTGAGAGCTCACATGAGAACACCCTTTGCTAGGTCAGGCACCAAAGGAGAGTGTCCCATCAAAGAGGGTGTCACTAGCACAGGCTGTTCTCTACAGCTTCTGCAGTTTCTTCTGGGCCTTCTCTGGCCAAGGATGGATTGGTGGGGGATCAGGTCTCAGTCTTACTGTAATCACTAAAAATAGCCCCTAGTGTGCATTCACTCTCTCTCTCCTAGACTGCATTGCCTTTGGGACTTGTCCAAAAAAGGATTTAGGAGGGAAGCCAATAAGAGAAGATGTCTGAATGCAGGAGCAAGGTCTCTTTTTCTCCTTAATTTTCTAGTTTCTGTAATACACCTTCTAGTAAAAAAGAAGTAAGCCACGGACAGTGCTGCTTTTGTATCTGCTCCTTGCAATGAAGATCTCAGCTGGTAGAAATTAGAGTGCGGTTACTTCTTTGACCCCTGTAATTTCTGCAGAGAACAGTGTTCTGGTCTCACAGGCATCCCCCTGGCCAAGTCTTCAGGACTAGGAGTGAAATTTGCTCGATATGCCAGGCCAAGGGTGCTTTTTGAAGTATATGCCCAGAGAAGGAGAGCTAAAAGCTTCAGCGACCTTTCGCTACGTTAATCCATCACTTTCTGACAAGCGAATGGCTCAAATGGGCTGGATCCTTTACAGGAGGAGGAGAGAGGTTTCCCATGAGAAAATGAATTTTAATGGCAAAAAGAGATAAGAAAAAGCTTTAATCTTTGTGCCAGGGTGTGTTTCTGTTTAAGAAGATTCTGACCTTGTCGTTTGTCAGGAAAGATTGCTGTGAATCTGGCTTTGCAACTGGCCAGGCTGTATATTTATTTCTTTAAACAGCCTCCATTGTTACAAGCCAGGAGGGTCACTCTGAGCAGCAGCTGCTGAAGAGGCTGGCGGGCGCCCTGAAACAAAGGTCAGCAAAGCATTTCCAAGCAGGGTGTAGGGCATTTCCAAGGGATTAGCAGCTGGTTGGGTGGAGATGCAGACTTAAAGTGCATCTCAGAAGGTCCCCAGCTGCAGCTGGATGCTGCTATGGGGTTGCCTTGTACCAATAGGGATGGTGCTTTTATGAATGACTACAAGCTTTTGAAACAATATTTGCTTGGAAATGCTGGGTTTGATGGATTTTGAAAGGGGCTGCACGAACAGCAGGGAAATTAAGGGCAGTGTTGCTATGATTTTCTACTGTGCTTTTTGCAATCCTTTGCTTCAGAGCCTCAGTTCAGCTGGTGTCTGCAAATGCAAAACTGAACCTTTACTTCTCAGTGGTGTCCTCGCTGCACTACCAAGAGCAACACTTACGGTACAAATTACTGCATATGGGCAAAATGCAAATCTCATGTTTCATTGTGGCATTTCCCACTGAAAGCCAGCTGAACCCTTTCTGCACAGAGTAAGTGGGATGTGAAAACAAGAGGGAGTTTCTACCCCATTTTGGCCTCAGACCTCTTCTTGCCACTTTGGTCAATACAGAACTTGAAATCTTTTCTCTGTGGCAGAGTCTGAAGGAGGAGGTCAGAGCATCCTTATGGCTGTGAGGTCCTTCAGGAGGAGCTCCAGGCAGGCTTTTGAAGCTTAAAACTCAAATTGAGGCAAGACACGAGAGCACACTTTCAAGGGAACAAGGCTCTTATTTTTCAGGATGCCATCAGCCTCCATGGGACACAAGTGTTCACTTTGACATGCGTATAGTCCAGAATCCTCCTTTACCATTATAGAAGCAGCATGCAGGGCAACAAGAGACCACTCTGAGTGTCTTGGATTGAGATAGCAAAAGAGACGTTCAGAGGGCAGAAGGACAGAACAGCCTCCCATATTTTTTTAATTTTGAAAATGCTATCAAATGCCTGAGCTCTACAGCAGAGTGGAATCATTACATCTGATGGGGTCTTTCAGCATTTCACACAGCCAGACAAGGCACTAAAAGTGACAGTGCCCAAAGAGAAAAGAAATGGGGGATGATGGAATATGTGATCAAACCCATGCCCCTTTGGAAATCTTCCTGAGTGCTCTGTCTGCTACTTTGCAGATAGCAATGTGCCTTGGAACAAATTAAGCTGATAACTTTGCAGTATATTCAAGTGCATCTTGTGTTAATTTTCCAAATGCCGAGGAAAAGGAAAGCATATGGGGCATTCTGTACCTAGTTAATTTTATAGGGTGGATTTATTTTCTGAGCTAGACATAATTTCAAACATTACTTTGTGTTTCTTCATTGAGGACTTGGGGTACCATTTTATTGCCTTGTGTGAATTGCTTGTTGTTTTATTGAGGCATAAAAACACTTGACACAGCTACAGCGTCCTGTTATCTTTCAACTGGGTGGGCAATAATTCCTTAAACAAACACAAAACCTTATTAAATGCTCAAATACCTAGAAATCAAAACAACTTAAGAACAGAGACGTCTAATATTCTGCAACAATGAAGAAATTAATGTGTTTTTTAACTACTGAACACAATTAAATCTGGAAAACTACCTTGAAAGCCAAAATAAAAGCAAGTCTGATCTTAGCAGTGCTTGCAGTGTTTCCTTGTTTTTATTTCTACTTCATCTCTGCCTATAAACTGCTGCTTATTAACCTAACCAAATCCTAAGGGACTGCTGATATTCTCCTTCCAGATAAGTTTGTAGATATTAATCCAGCAGGGAGATATGGCAAAGGAAAGGCTGACAGTTTTTTCTGCTTGCTCAGCCCTTGGAGAGGGATATGTGCCAGTGCTGGGTTCTGCACTGAGGCTGTAACTGGTGCTGGTTTTTACACTCACAGAATGGAGACCAAGTCAACAGCTAACCGCCTTCTGCAGCATTTGTGCTTCATGAAAGCTGACCTCATCTCAGACAAACCTCAGCACATTCATCACCAGGAATTTGTGAGTCATCCCTGGGAAACTTTTCTCCCTCTGCACTAACCATCTGACCAGAACAACTCATACTGCGTTGGCCAGAGCTCGGCTACTTCAGGTGATTTTCTCTGACTTAGCATGAAAGCAGATTGCTGATCAGGGTCCTGTATATCAGTGGCCTATGGCTTTATCTTCAACCCCTCTCCCCAAAGAGCAGCATCCTGGTAAAGATGGGTCAATCCCTAGGCCCAGTGGGGTGAGTCATGGGCAGCACAGTGAGTAAAGACAGAGCCTGAGAAAACAGCAAAATGCAACTGCAATGACAGTGCTGTGGATTGCCACTGACATCAGGATCTGTGCAAGCTAGCAGAGAGCAGGAGCATCTCCTGCTAGGCCTGTGGTCTCCGTGAGAGAATATCAACTCCCCAGCTGCTTAAAAACTGCCACCACCTTTGACCCCTGTCCTCAGAGTGGCACATCTCCAGCTGGAGGTTACATGGGAGTGAAGAAGCTTGTTTTGAACATCACTCCTCAGTAACATCTGCTAGGAACACAGTGCCCCAGCTCAGGTTGCACTGATGGTCAGGTTGAGAGGAAGACCAAAAGTCTCTGACCTTCTTCCTCCCTTTGAATTGTGTCAGGTCTTTGCAGGGCATTAACCATGGCTTTGCAGAGGCTCCAGAGGGCTCCTGCCTTAAAACCAAAATATGTAGATGGAAGCTGAAGAAGTACCTATGTCCTGCATTCTTCAGCTCTAAGGCAAACTGAATATTGGATTGAGAAAGAGATGAAAAGCAAGTAGAGAACATCAGGCAAAATAATATTTCCCATGTTACAGTGGGGGAGAGGTCAAATCACACATTACATCTGCTGGTGATAGATTTTCCCTAATTGATGTTGTATCAATTACACACAGATTTTGTGCTTCCACAAGAGGGAATACTGCCTGCCAAAGGGGCCCGAGGTGGGTGTTTGGTTTTCCAGGGGAGCTTGAGCTAGCATGTTTATTTTAAAAGAAACCCTTCAATATTGGAACCCATCTTTATGGTCATCTTCAGAGAGGGTCTGCTCAGTCGACTACCTTCCTCTGATTTAGCATGTAAGAAAAAGGTGATTAATTCCTTCTCTCACATGGGAGGATGATGTGGAAGGAGTTTGGGCAGCTGGAGGAAATGGCAGCAAAGGCGTTAGGAATTCTCATCAATCATCTGTGAGCGTTTGGATGCTTTGTTTTATGCTTATGCCAACGTGCTCCCTTGCTGGGCCAAACATCACTGATTTTGTTGGAGGTTCCCCAGTGAGGTTTGGCCACGAGAAAAAAGGACCTTTTTTCTTTAACTGCTTTTTCATCACAAAACATCACAGCAACTCATTCTTCACTATGCTGCACCCCCAGCTTTGCATGCACACAAACATTTCTGTGTGAATAGAGGGAGCTTCTGTGCTCAAGAAAGCATTACTTGAGGTTTGTGCATGTCCAGCCTAAAAGCTACGTCAAGACTGAGTTCCTGAGTTCCACACACCAGAGTCAATGCAAAAGTGGGCAGAGTTAGCCCCCAAAACAAGGGAAATCAGGTATCAGTGCCAGAATCTGCAGCAGTTTGGAGATTTATGCTGTACTTAACTCAGCAAAACTACAGACTGAGATATTTCAGTGACATTCAGAAACTTGACACTGAGATAACCAATCCTTGCATTTGGGAGCTAAGATGCTGCCTCTCCCCATATCAAAGGTAAAGTGCCTGGGTGGGCACCCATTAATACAGAGTACCCTCTTCTACCCCCATGTCTCCAACCATCCTGTTTGTCTTATATGTGTCTTAACTTTTCCCCTCATCCTTTCTCCAAACACCTAGGAAAGGAAAGATCAAGGTATCCATCACCTAAACATATTTTGAGCCAGATTTTTATCATTTATCAGTGCTACCTATTTATTTCAAAGAGGTTTCTTCTGATTTTCAGGACGGTCTGTAAGGTCAGCAAAGCACAGAGCTGAGATCAGGTCCCCAGAGCAGCCACTTCTCCCCAAAGGGCTGACAGTAGGTAAGAGATAACCAGCGCAGCTTGGCACCAAATGATCCCTCACTGTGACAGGTGTACATGAGAAAACTCAGACAGAAATCTATAGCCACATGTAATATTTCAGTGACTGCCAGGTTAAATGCAGTAGTCACTACCACAGGACAAGGACAAGGTAGCTATGCTGGTTTACACCAGCTATAGAGCTGGTCCAAGCATTGGATGTATAGGTTAACTATGCACTTCATCATGAGACCACTCAGCAACATAACCTATTATATACATAGGAATTTTTACAATTTATATGTCACAACAGCTCTCAGGACTTTTGCAAAGTGCTGTACAAATGCAGAATAAAACCCAACCAAAAAATAAAAAGCAGTTCCCTCTCTTACAATCTTGAAAAACAAACAAAAACCCAACCCAAACCAAAACAGAAAGGAGTTAGACACAGAGACAAGTAGATAAAAAATAAACTTATGATGCCTAAAAAAATTCCCACTAGCATTCATCTGATTTACTCACAGTATTTCTTTGTGTCTGCAGTCAGGTCTAGTTTCACAGGACAACTGCTGGCTGGTGAGAACAGGCATTTTGGGTGAGAGCTTCCCCAAGGTTGTGGAGTCTCCTTCTCTGGAGACATTCAAGACCCACCTGGATGCATTCCTGGGTGCCAGTCTAGGTGATCCTGCTCTGGCAGGGGGGTTAGACTAGATGATCTTCTAGGTCCCTTCCCTAACATTCTGTAATTCTGTGATTGTGCAGGGACTGGCCTTAGGGTGTTATTTAAATGCATGCTCCAGGGACACTGAAAGGTGGAGAGCAAAATCTTTTTAGGAATACTCTTAGGATTAAGAGACCAAATTTAGGTAAGCCATCAGATATCAAGTCTTAAACAAATAATTTTCCGTAGTGTTTTACCACAAAAGGAGGCAAAAATCTTCCAGACTCTCTAAGGATAAATTGCTGGGATGGAGCTCACTCAATTAGTAAATACTACTAGAGGACTTCTGCTCTCTGTGTGTGATTAGACAGCCAGGCATGAACTGAAAAGAAGAGCACAGTTCCATAGAAAAGTCCTCTATATGGATGTGAGCAAGCAAACAAGGAGCAAAGACTCTGCACTTCTCTGAAGTCACATTCCCAGGACTCTGGTAATATTTTAGCAGCCCTTTGAAGGCTGCAGGTGCTACATATGTGCTAAATGTTGTTTCTAATTGGAAGCCAATAGGTGTGATATTGCCTGCATTTGTGCCAAAAGCACAGGAGTTTGCATGACTGCCACACAAACCTATAAATCAGCCCAGACTCTTTGGGAGATTAACATGAATCTACTCAATACTTGGACAGCCTTTGGAAAAGATGGATGAAAGGTTTACAATCCAGAGTCATGAGTTCATGATGATAAATCAACCAAGCAAAACCTCCTGCTCCCTTTTCCCATTACCCCCACCCAGGTCTGAGTTATGGAGAAGGGTCTCAGTCTCCATCTGCCTTCCCTCCCCTACCATCTCTCACCAGTGGGGGAGAGAAATGTATCTCACAGTGAGTTATAAATTTACGTGCTTTTGCCATTCATCTCATATACCCAAAAGCTGAAGAGACATCAAGGTTGGGCCCGGACAGGTTTCTGAACAAGTCATAGGACTTCAGAAATTCACACGATTAATGCAAACCCAAGGGAGGTCAATGACCTGGGAATACTGAAGACAAACCAAAAATAAATGTCTCTATCATAACATGCAAGTAAGTTCTCTGTTCTTAAATTGGCTAAGCAAAATGAAGAAAAAATTTTCTCCATCCCACAGTAATCCAAATGCCTGGGAGTAAATTATTATGAAAATAAGCCTAATTTTGTGCAAAAGGTGGCTCCTTTGTGGAAGAAACTTCCACAAAGAAGAAACAGGGCTCTCATGAGGAGAGAAGAAATAGAATGGAACCCCACATTGCAAACATTTATCTGGAGTGCATTTTTAGGGTGATTATCATAATGAAAGAATAATGAGATTTATACATCTCCAAAGAAGCAAACAAATATTTTGGGGAGACATAAGCAAAAAATCTTGACTGTGTATATTCACTGAATAAAAATTTTGTGATAATATCGTGAGAATGTGATGGTTTTACTGCCAAACATTCTGAAATTGGAGGCTATCACAGCTAAGGCTGCTTTACTTTGCTTCCTGCTATACCCATGAGATAAATGCACTACAGGAGACCTCCAGGGTACATTGTTCATTATTTACTCTTTCTGCCCCCTTCCCCTTCAGCATAAAGGTTTGCTCCAAGCACAGAGTAGATGGTCATGTCATACAAAAAAAATTCATGTTTATATTCTACTCCATCAGCATGCAACTTCAGGTCTTATTCAGTGTAAGTATTTAAGTATTGCTCTGAGGACACCACTTCAGGCCTTTCTCTGATTGTTTTATGCTGTCCCTAAATGTTGCTCTGCCATTCATTAACCTCTTTCTGCAAGAATTAAGTGCTATTAACTCCATCTTAGTGGTACAAAATTATTCCACACAAAATGAAGATAAAATACAGCAACAAATTTTGGTGTGCCTTCTGAGGTATCACTATACTGATTTACAGGGCACAGCAAATTTAATATATCTAGGACAAAATTTCTATAAACAGATGCATCAGTGACCATCCCTCAACACTGTCATCATGAGCAAGTGCTACCAGAAGGTTTTCAGACACCTGTAACTTGGTCAGTCCGAGGAAAGCAGAAAATCACCAATTCAAGGTAGCCACCTCCTGCCAAACCTCCAGACTTGGACAACACTTTATTTTGTCAACAAACCAGAGACAAGAATGCTCAAAAAATGCTACATAAATGTCTAAAATCTTAGCCACAGAGAATGGGACAATTATAGCTGAAACTTTGCAAGAACACGGAAATGCCTGAGGCAAACAGATCACATGGTGAATGTGGCTAAAGCTCATCAAAAGCAGCATGAGTAGGAGGTGGCAGTGGAGGCCCAGTACAGCCTCTGGATTCTCCTCCTCTAATGCTGAACAGAAGCCTGGATGGATGCTTTTCAGTATCAACAACTGTTTACTGGTCTGGGAGGGACTCTGCAGGATTGTGGCACAAACTTTTTTTCTCACAGCATCTTGTCTCTGCTTCAGTGAATAATGAAAGGGCAACTGCTGGAAGGGCAAGGGGAAAATGCACTGTTAGCAGGGGCTGGTGTGCAGCATGCTGAGACAGAGCCGCCACTCCTGGCAGGCACCGTACTAGAGTGGCCTGGTGCTCAGATACTGTATGATGGAAGATGCACAGAAGATCATGCTGAACTAAGGCCTTGACATGAATTTAGAGGGGCTGGATGACTGGGCATGACATTATTTCCCAAAATCTAAAACAACTTCTGGACATTTTCATTAATGTCAAATAGTAAGTGTTTGATTGCTGGTCAAATTCCAACAAGGTCAGACAACATTTTTATGCCTGGTTAAACCATCATGGTGGTTTTTAATTAAACACATAATTCTTTTTGATTGCCTGCTCCAGGCTTTCGTGCAACTTCACCAAACACTAACAGACTAGTGTGAGATGGCATGTGAAGATCTCTGAGATACCCATGGCCATGCCATAATTATCATTGCTATGTGGTACATTTTACAGTCAGGTGAACTCTCACTAAATCATTTGCATAGCAGATGTTGAGTATTCAGTGTGTAACTGCCTGTGTAAGCAGGTTCATCCTCCATTAACCATCATCTGCCACGATGGTTAATGTTCTCCAATGAAATCTGAAAGATGCTGGATCAAGAGCATCAAGTAATAAGCTGCTAGACGTCCTGCTTGGATTGTCTCTGCTGTAGCTTAATTAGAAGTACAAAGAAAAGACAGCAGAAATGAAAACTGGTGGATTAGGTATGTGTATGAATCTCAGAGCTGTTGATGGCACTTGAGTGCAGAAAGACAGAGGTTCAGCAGTTTCCTGCACAGTATGTGTCTTCATTACCCAGGGTGAATGCTGGGTTGGCCGGGCCCTTCTGATCCATTCAGTCACCAACTTTACTGCTGGGACTGTCAGCAGGTAGCCAGGTTGGTTATTATGCCCTGGATAAGGGCAGCTACCACATGGCACAAAAATGAAGCCATCAGGCTCATTTTGCAGAGAAAGCACTTGACTCTTTCCTGATGGTCGAGTAATAATTCCATGGAAGTCCCCAGGGACATCTCAGGACACCATGAGCACAGAGGGCTTGAGATAGACCTTCCCTTTCCCCTTCCTGGGTGAATTACAAGTAATCTAACTAATGTCCAGACAGCTTGGGGTTCGCAGCACTACTTTCCAAAGGAAGCCTATTTGATGAATGGTGTATTTGGGGTTGTGGAAAAACTTATGAAGTGTGCTGTGCTTGACAGCTTTTTCCAGGAGGTCTTTGAGTCGATTTTCTTCCAAGAATCTGCATTCAGTTATAGTTTGGAATATGTGATCTCATAGTGTTTGTATTTATACATCTCACAAATCCATTTTTACAGCATCAGTATCTATAGGTTACTATGAGGCACCAAGTGAAGTCACCATAAGGTCATCCACGGGATACTGCCTCCTACGTGGAGCACATCAGTTTGGCTGCAGGATAACTACAGCTGAGGTCACTGTAGCTATGAACTGAAGAAATACAGGCAAGGGATATTAAAGTGATTAAATGATCCAATATAAAGTGAAAATACACTACAGGGAAAACATATCCCTGGCTGGGAGCAGTTGTAAGGCTTTGATAATGGAAGGGGGTTTTTCCATCATCTATTTCTGCATTAGGAAAATGTCCAGTTCCTTGAACGACAAGCTCAAAAGGCTATTTCTTTCATGACTACTTTAAAGAGCTCCTGATGTCTCATGAACGAACTGAATTTCTACAGTGAGTTACTTCTGTATCTAGTCCAAGATTCCTAAGCTCTCCTGGGAACATCTGCCCCATAAGGCAGGTGTCAGTTGTTACCTATCAGTGTAATAAGAGGCAGCGAATTGGCCTCACGCCACACAAGAGCTCTTGCATGGAGGGCTCTTCTTCCCTCTTCTCAATCCATTTTCAGATGGAAAAAAAAAAGTAACCTCCTTATTGGAGGAAGGGAAATAATGGGAAGAAAAGGTTTGAATCTCAGCCTTTGAAATTGCAGCCTTTCCTGGGTAGTCAAGGAGACACAGTCTCTGAGAGTCCAATGTGTGAGCTGGGGCCATGGACACATCTATGATAGGGGAAAGAAGCACACCATGGGTGGGAACCTGCATCTCAAAGGTCCTCTTGAAATCAGCTCTGTTGCATATACAGTGCAAATCCATGGAGTAGGACATGAATCTCATTGTATCACAAGAATGAAATAAACACAGGACTTTTGGGTCGTTTGGCTTATTTGCTAGATGAGCTCTTTGCTCGAAACAGAAATACCAACTTGTCTGACCCAGGCTACATGTTCCCATAACAAACTGGGGTTAAGAAATATCCTGATTTCCAAAACAGACAGTGCTCTAAGGTGACTCATGGTGCTCTGAATGCCCCGAGCTTCAAACAAACAAACAAACAAATAAATAATAATTATCTTTTTCCTGCATTCAGGACTTTTTTTATCTTTTTTTTTTTTTTTTCCATGAAAGACCCTAAGTGATAACACAACCATTTCCACTGATGATTATTATTTTTCTGGTAGATAACCTACTCACTAAGGCAGCCAAATTTATTTTGCCAAATAGCTCAGAGGCATTCCAGCACCCACTGGAAGTGGTGGTAGCTTTCCTATTTACTTCAATAGGCACAAAATATTCCCAGGACTGGAAACCTCAAATTACCTGCATCTGTTCTGCACATTTCTGAAGCCTTCCAACTACTAACAAGACCATCATGTTGCAAGAACAATCACAGCTATGTGAAACATTAGCGAGATTGTGTGTCGTGGTCTACTCCAGTTGACTGGAAAACAGCCATAAATACATCAGGACTTGGCCTAAAGTGTGCTGAAAACTAAGGCTAGGTTCTTCAGCATGATGCATGCACAAGGAGCAGCCCTTGGCCTGGGGTGCATGGGAGGCTGTTATTCAATGGTATTATTTCTATAGCTGCCCAGGGAGTTTGAATGCTTACTGGCCACCTGTGACTAGTCTGTGATGGGTGCAGGGAGGGGAAGGAAGCCACAGCACCCTGTAAGCTGGAGCAATGATGGTGGCTTCCCTTCTCTTCTTGGAATGGGAAGTAGGAAAAGGAGGCAAGTATAGGATGGTATAGAGAGTGTAAGACTATATAGTGAATATTTGGGGAGTTACTGGAGAACATGGAAGGTAGTGTGCAACCAAGGGCTCTGTAATGCCAAAGAAATTTGGGATGCGGTGGGATGAAGTGATTGTGGGGAGCGTGGCAGAAGAATGAACCACTGGAGAGAAGTTATGGGCTCCCTGGTCTTTCCCTTCCCTAATTCTTGCCTCAGATGCTTGTCTCCCCACCCTACTGCCCTCCTCCCAGCTCTTCATCTTGGGCAGGAATTTAAGGGAGGATTGCTGAAAACTTATGACAGAGCAGAGGAGGGTGTGAGGGTCCTGCCAGGTTCAGGCAAACCCAAGGGGACACAGAAGAACCTGGGTGTCACAGGTAGGATGTGACCACGAGGGAGACCTCCCCACTCGTAGATGTGAGGGCACTTGCCCAGGCTCCCATCCTGGAAGAATTTAAGGCTTTAAAATACAAGATCAAAAAATACGAGCCCATGTCAGGAAGTCCCTCCTTTTCCATTCCCGTACACTTGTCCCACACAGCACTGTCCTACCAGAGTGGTAGCATGTCCAGGAGACACAGCACTGTCCCTCTCATCCCCTTGCTCTCTGGTAACTTATCTGCTCCCACAGAAACACAGCAGTTGCCATGCCCTGAATTCATCCCCTCATGGAGCAGTAAGATGACTTCTCGCTGCCTGGGAAGCATCTCACTTTAATAGGGGAATATAATAAAATGAAAGTTAATTCGATAGAAGGGTAAGGATTAAGTTTGCATAATTCTTGCATAACAGAGATAGATGCTGTGTAAGGCAAACAAAACCCAAGGAAAAGAGGAGCAATAGCACAGGTGAGGCTGAGAGGGGCCAGTTGTCCTGGTTTTGCATCTGAAGTTAGAGCTGTCTGCCTCTCAAAAAGGCCAGTCAGCATTTTGTGGACAAAGCTGCCTGGCTGTACCCGAGGAGGCAGAAAACACGCTTTGAGAACAAAGTCACGCCTTTTATTGACAAGTGTTGGCTCAAGGGGATTAGCAGGGCACAATGCCTCTCTTCTGATTCACTCCCTGGCCTTTCAGTCCCTGCAAGGCGGGTAAGCAGCCACCCCTGCCTTCGAGGGGGTAAGAAAGGGACAAGGGGAGTAAGGTCAGAAACATCTGGCTCATAGACAAATTCCTCCCTCCTTCATCCGCGTGGTCAGTCGGCAAGAGGCTGGGGAACAAATGCCAGGGACCCAGCAGAACAAAGACCAGCTGTAAGCAGCACCCCGGGGTTGTTTGGGATACGGTGGATTTTTACGGCTCTGGGCTTCCGGTAGCTGTGTGCAGGGAGGCCCTTCATGGCAGGATTTTGGGCTGAGAGGCCAGTAACCCGGGCAATCGCTTCAGGTCCCCTCGCAACGCTGCATGACCGCTGCCGCAGCGCCGTACCGAGGAGGTGCCAAGGTCCTACCACCACCTGCTGGCCTCCGCTGGCGGCACAGCCGCTGCAGCTCTGCATGGCCGGTCCCTCCGCAGCCGGACTCCCAGCCCTACCAGCTGCCTCGCCCGAGGCACCCTCCCGGCTCCTCGGCAGTGCCAAAAAGCCGTCCAACCAGGGTCATGAAGCCGTCCCGGGATTGGTGAACGGCTCCACATCACTGGGATTGCTCAGAGACAGATCCTCTCGACTCTGCTGGCTTTCCCAGCTTTATACAACAGCCCTTTTCCCATCGAATGGTATCTCACCAATTGCCCTCTTCTAGTTTTGAAGCAATCAAGGCATGCTCTGCTCTAGGCTGTACTGCTTGGATTTACCACGTGTGAAACTATACATTGATTTATGCTATTCATGTGCTTCTTGCCAGTTTACTGAGTGCTGAGAGCCTGCAAACCTGCCAGGGCAACAGCAGCCCAGCTGTGCCAAAAAAGGCACCATGCTTGGTCCAGGGACCTGAAATCCCACATGTTGGTCTCTGCACCAGACAAACGAGCTGATGAAAGAACCATGCTTGACTGCTTAAAAAAATGAACAGAATCACTGCAGCTCCTTTCACACAGACCGGTCACATCAACCCTGACAAGGTTGCATACACAAAAGTTTGCAAAAACTCTTCTGGGAGTCTTAAATAGAATACCCTGCTTCCAGTTTTCAAATGAAATTAACATTGTTTTCGTGGACAGCAGTAACATCAACATTGCGTTTCAGACATCTACAGCACTTTGCAGGGATTAACTAGTTAATCCCCATAACAGCTCTAAGCAACTTTTGCTGATAAATAAACTTTATTTATCATAGATGGTGGGATTTCTCCAAGCCTAAATTAAGAGCCAGCAATTCCCAGACTCTGGGCTGATGGTCAGTCTAATTGTCCCTGCTGCTGTCTTCTCTAAATGAACAAGGACTGTGCATGTGGGCACAAGAGACAGAGTGTAAAGTGCCCATCTGGCTGGCAAGAGGGACCATATTTATGTTTTCTCAGGTTAATGGAATCAATACACATCCCATAATCAACTCCACCTGCATACTTTGCTTCAAACAGAGCTGGAAGCCTGCTGGACTGACCATCTCTGGCTCATTTTGTCAACTTTGTTTTCATGTACCAAGGAAAGTTGTCAAGATGCAAAAGGTGTAGGCCAGTATTTGTGTTTATCTCACACAGCAGCAGCCACCTTGAAATCTTACTTGACAGTGAGTCAGCCCTGGGCTGAGAAGCCTCTTTCTTCCTGGGTAGTTTTTCCAGAGTCCACTCCAGTATCTCTACTTTCTCACCTGTGGACAGTTTGCAGAGCTCTGCCCACAAACATCTCACAGCAGGTACCTTTTTCAAAGCACAGCAAACAGGACAAGAATTGCATATGTAAGACCCACACTAGATTTTGGAGGCTGTTAGTGAGCTTTGCACTGCTGTTATTAATGGTGCAAGATGAGAAAGCACCTCCTCAGTCATGGCTGCTCCTAGGATATAATTGAGTTACAGATGAGGGTGTTTAAGGTTTTCTCAATCCTCATATGATCTACTGTATAATGCTAACCTGAGCATACACCATCTGGGTCAATGCTGTAACCCTAAAGCTGTGGTTTCAAAGGCATACAAAAGACACCATCACAACTGTCTCAGCTACCACAAGGGAGCAGTGAGAGCTGCTCTGGTCTGTGGATGATGTGGGTTCTCTAGGGGAGAGACTGCCAGCACACAGAGGCACCAACCACAGCCTGCATGACACTGGAAGCAGGCCGACACAGTCCCTTGTGTGTTCTGGGGAGTGCTGAGTGAAGAGTGACATCGGGTGATGGAATGTTTTATAGGTTGTAACTGCACTGAGGCCAAATACACCTTCCTGTTTCCAGGGACAGTCACATGTAACAGATGGTAATGTGAACAGATGAGGACAGGACACTGCAGACTTCTTAGACCACCTTTCCAGGACTTGCTGTCCATGGCTTTGTGGTTCTGTTCTCCAGAGAAACCCACCAATGAGCAGAACAACTGCTGCAGTTTAACAATGCCTAAGTCAGCAAATGGTTCCTGTGACACCAAGAACCCATGTCCCAGCAAAGATGGGAGCTAAAGATACCACCACACACCCTTCCTCTCCTCATTGCTAGACGATGAATCTCTCCTTAGCGTCCTAGTGAAATCCCGTCTCAAGAGAAGATCAGAAGGAGGATAAAAAGGATCTTGCAGACTGGTTCAAAGAGTTTGTAGGACAAAGTGTGAGAACGCACTGTGTGGTGGGGCAGACAGCGTGACAGCCGGGTGGAGCATCACCCCAGTGTTGTAACCAAGGGCAGGAACCCGACATAAAGGGCCAGACGGCAACGGGCTGTGCAAACCCAGCATGACCACTGTAGTCTGGTTGGAAATCCATGGGTAAACTCTGTGCAGGCACAGCCTGGGCTGAGCACCTGCAGATGGAGCTGTGAGAACAGCTCTGGCAGACCAACAGCCTCTGGGCTGAGGGCAGCAGCACTCCCTCCCCCCCCCCAGCCTGCAAAACCCAGGTGGGTGGTGGGTAAGGCAGGGGTGGAGGGGAGCACAATGACCCCCACCTGGCCATTGACTTTGGCGCAGTAAGGTCAGGGGTACCATGCTGGGAAGCAGTCATTGTATTTGAAGGAATCTACTGACACTCTGCGACCAGTTTCTAACTAAGGCAAAAAATCCCAGAGACAGGGGAAAAAAAGAACAAAAATCTCTGCCAGCACCAGGAGTACACAAACCAACAACCACTAACCCAAATGTCAGGGCATTTGCTTAGAAAACCGGATGAAATTAGTGTTCTGTGCAGTTTAAGGCAGGGAGGGGGACTACCACCACACGGAGCTGTAGAGCCACCTTCACCAGGCTTTTCAAGTAACATAAATATTCATTATCCACTGACCCGGAAAGACTGACTGTGTCCCCAAGGACTGGCTAAAGAACCTGTTAGACCCTCCTCAGATTTCTTTTTCTAAAAAACCTCCTTCCCAAAGCATGAACATTTTCTCAAGGGAGGACCATAAATGCCACCTACTACCCTGAAACACAAATGGTTTACAGTTTTGTGGAAAACTGTTACCATTCCCCCCACTCCCTTCCCACACAGCCTCCCCTGGAGCAGTGGGCAGGGCAATGCCCTCCTGGAACCCTGCAGCCATACCATAGCCCAGCAAGGATGGGGGCATCCCGCACAGATCCCCTTCCAGCACCATGTCCTTTTGGGGTGCTCCAGCAGCCTCTGCCAAGTGAGGTGCAGTTCTCCAGTGGCTCAGCTGGCTGAAGTCTCAGCTCCACTTTGGAAGCAGGAGTGCTTGAAGCGGAAACTCATCTCAGAGCCGTCCAGGAGCAGCAGGTTCCCACATTCTTGGCAAAGAAAAAAGAAAAAAAAAAACCCAAACAACCCAAAAAAAAAAATCAGTAAGTGAGCAGAGGTGGGGGATATTCAACTTTAGCTACTTGTGTGTCAGTCAAGGGGGGACAGGGGGGTAACACCAGGATGCTACAGTCCGTGCAGAATTCTCTGCTGGCTGGTAAAACACTTTCTCAAAGCTATTGCACCCAGAAAACAGCCCATCCCTATGCACCCCTCCCAGGTCAGGCATCAACCCCATTTCACCTGAAAAAAAAGTCTTTTTCTTGCTGTTGTTTAGTGAGAGAACAGCCAGGAAGGGTGGGGATATACAAACAGATGATCAGCTGGCAAGAGAGAAACACAGTGATACAGAACATATCCACAGCCCTGCTCATTTCTCTGCAGAGCTCCCTGCAGCCCCCCAAGCCTGTCTCCTCACCAGCAGCTCCCAGTGAGATGTGAGCCCTACCTGTGGATTCACTTCTTAGGCTCAGCTGCTCTGAGGTGATCCTGCTCCCTAGAAAGGGGCTGTAAGAGCCAACTATCCAGGAGGCCAAACAAGGAAAGCCTGTCTTGGCAAAGGAGAAAAAGGACCTGAGAGGCCCCCTCAGCTCAGGTGACCCACCTGACCCCCATTGCAAACAGCTATAAATTCTCCTGCTTCCCAGCCACAGCATTCTCAGGCACTCCCCCTTTTGCTGGAGCTGGGCCTGGCTCTACAAAGCATGTCAGTACTGGCCAGTGTTGGAAGGTAAATTCGCAGCTGGCTGACTTATTTATCGGAGAGTTTTTCTGGCTGAGAACAGAGCTGACCTGAACCAATGTATAAGAGAGCTGGGCACAAGCTGACTGTTTAGTTTTGCTGGGCTCCCTGCACAACCAGTTCACCCAGATCCTGTTATCCAGCTTCATCAAGGCTCAGTGTAGTCCCTGTCAGGAGTCCGGCTGAAGGGGCAAGCCTGGCATCGGGTACTCTCACTCTGCTGCCATCAGCCTGGACTCACTTGGTCTCTACACCTGCTGAGTTACTGGCAAGTGATGCATTTTCAGCGGGTGCAGAAGGATGAATTATCAGGGCTGGCTCCAGCATACCCCATGGTTGGGCTACCTACACTGCAAGACTTTAGAGAAGAGTTAACTTAAAAGAGTCTAGCTGAATCTCTATATCTGTTCTCAGCTTCTCCCACCTCTGTTTATTTGTGGCAGAAAACTGGGAATTAATCTGCCACATTTCCCTTCCTCTGCTAGCTCCAGTTCTATGCCATCACCCCAGCAAGGCTGCTCTCAGAGTCCCCACACTCTGCTGTCACTTTCTCACCCTACACTTTCACCAGCTTCTCCTCCCCGTCAAGCCTCTAAGCACTCCCCCTTCTCCAAATCCACCTTCCTTTAGTGCAACCCATCCTGCCTCCCTCCCTTCCATGATCACACCCCCTCTACCTCCTCCCATCCTAAATCTTTTCTTACTGGCTTGGTTCTCTCTCAAGATAAGCCTGTTAGGGACATACGGGTATCCGTGTGATCCCTACATAGGGGAAAACCCTCTAGCAGGACTGTTACCTTGTCTCCCTGGCATGAAGCATGGCTGTTGGGATTAGCTTGGAGCAGGAGGAACCCATAGGTGCCTCTGCTAGAGATCAGATTGATCCAGCACATCCCAGCTCCTCTGCCCGCAATTTATCACAGTTCACAGGTGCTCAATACCCTGGAAACCTGGTGTTTGATCAAAGTAATTGCTAATTATCACGATGAGCCTTACCCATAGTAATGGCACAAATAGTCTGCAGTGTCTATGAATAACACCTGGTGCAGATCTCAGCTCCTCTCTGGCATATGGAGAGTCAACATGGACAGCTGAGGTCATGTGGACAAGAGTGACACAAACTTGTCTCCCTTCAAGGTGTCAAGGGGATCACCCATGCACGAAGCAGGGTGCTCGTCTGGGGGTGCTACCCATGTCACAAACTTCTGCCCTGTCACTCACAGCCAGGAGCTGCCAGTGGGGAGGCAGCAGCGTTCTGCCCTGGGTCTGGGTTTTGGGGACCAGCAACAGAGGACACTAGGCAGGGTGTGGGTGACACATTGCTCAGGCAGGCAGGGGAGTGGCGGCAGAGCCTAGCAGGGCAGTTTCCAGGCAGAAGGGCTGTGACCCATGTGGCGATCGGGCTGAGTGTCAGGCAGGTTGAGTGAATCATTCCTTCCTCCGAGCTTCTCCCCATCGATTATGAAAGGAGCCGAGATGGCTGCCGCAGATACCAGTAGTCCAACTTCTCCTCCCCCCGCATCTACCCCCCCCC
>JAOEGS010014276.1:8014-19198 GCA_025447755.1 Corythornis vintsioides
CTGTATATAAAAGTAGACTAGACATGGAAATATTTAAGTAATGATTTTAGCTATTATAGAAGCTTCCATACTTTTTACTCACTTCTACAGCAAAAAATAATATAAGTTCTTGCAAATTCTTGCAAGAGAAACAGTCTTACAACACATAAATAAACGTAAGTTATTATAGGGTCATTTAATAGATTATACCTTCACTGAGCAATCAAACACAATCCATTTAATTGATCCAGCTTGTTAAATTCCTGTTTTGTGCCTGTTAACATACACATTACCTACAAGTTGAATAGAATATATAGAATGCTATTGTTGCTAAAACAGTGATGGATTAATCACATTGGAACTCAATTATCTCTTATATTTCATAGTTTTCTGCTTAGTTCGTGAATATTTGATATGCTTAGCATGCTTCATGGAAGTAACTAATTACAAATGCTGTGTTTTATTGAACATACTTTACTGGAGATTTAATAGAAATATCTATTCCAAAATAATTTGAACACAAATAGTGTGGTTGCTTTATAAAAGTTCCATACTGTATAATAATTTTTCTGCTTTATTGCATTTTAACATTTGAGAAATTATACCTCTGGGAAAGGTTCCTATTGGAATTTATAGCTTCTGAATCCAGTGATGGTATAGTATCAGGTGACTCTTAGGCAAAAAAAATCACAATCTGAAATTATTATCGTGCTAGATCCAGACACTTTGGTCTGTATGCATTTGCATACAAATTTGCACAATTTTTAAAGAGTTATTTTTCAAAATACTTAGTGTAATTCTTAAGATAAAAATTTTGAGAGGCCTCAAGGCAAGCTGGCATACTTGTTCCCTGTTGCAGGTGGTAATGTGTACACTGGTTTATTTTATTTTAAAATACTCGTTTAACCTGCCACTGAAAATTGCTGTCTTTCTCTCTGCTATACTCCTATTATTTGACTGTCAATGACAAAAATAATATCTATTATACGAGTATACTAATTTATTGGCAAACTAATCTGCCAAGGAAGTGATGTTATGTCATCACTTGATAAATCCTTCAGGTAGGACATGCAAGATCCAACCAGAAATATTGATGTGAGATGTAGGTGTAAATACTTGATTTACTTTATGGAAGCTTTGTTTTATTTTGCTGGGTCGGAGTGCCAGCAGCAAAAGGCATTAATAAAAACCACAAATATTTATTTTAAAATGTCAACAATCTATGTTTAATGATACTGGTTGGCCTGTGGAGACACAAAATGAGCCCTGTATAATTACTAGGGAAGGTACGTAGACACAGCAATTATGGATATTTAAGAGTAACAGATCCTGAAGTTTTAGGTCAAGATCAGACTATTCAGTTTTATTAAATCTAAGTGAGGTTCTAAATCTTGTATTTGCAAAGAGAACTTAAACAATACGTGGATCATTACTAATGGGTGTTGTCAGTTGTATCACATATAAATGTGACATGAGCTGTTGCCATTTGTTTTCCCCATGATTCAGTTGTAATTTAAGGCAGCAGATAGGTGGATGTGGCTCAGCTGAAAAAAGGGGGTTACTATAAGAGGAAGGGATGCTATTCTGAGGTTCTTGGTGTGGATTTTCTCTAAGCATGTAGTTCAACTGTCACTAAATATATTTGAGTAATTATAAAGAAATTCCATTTGATTGTTGGTAGAAATTTTATCTATTGAGGTGGATTGTATAAAGATATCTCTACTTGCCCTATAATAATTCAAATTAGCAGAGCCAGTATGTATGCAGCCATATTTATATTGTTATTAAAACTTACCTCAGAAGTCTAATATAACATAGTTAGCATTTAACCATGTAACAAAAAAAAAAAAAAAAAAAAAAGGTATTAAACATGCCAGCTGATTAATTTGCTGGAAGATAGTTGTTAAATAAGGATTACATACCTGAACTCTTTGTATCAGTTTTAAGTTCAGTTGTTGTGTAGGTTTAGTGTTGCATAATATCATATACTTCTAAAAAGATATAAATTCAATTCAAGAATACAACTGGCTAAAAAAATTTTGATGATCAGAAGTCTTAATAGTTTGTTCTATGTGCTTTCAAAGTTTTCTGAAATTTGAGGGCCTGCTTATTAAAACCAGGCTGAAATAAGAGTGTTGTTCAGCAGTTCCTACCTATGTACTTCTGAAAGTCTACTGCTACAAAATCCATAAGCCCCTAGCATAAGATGATGTTGTTAAGGTGACATTATATACCTTGAACTTCCAGATTTTTTGAAGATAGTTTCTAAGAATTTTGCACATAAGGAGAATGTCTTTCTAAATGCTTCAAAACTTCACTTTTCTCATCTCTGGGCAAAATTAATCTCTCTAGTCTTCATTACACTTTATCACCTGTAAAAGTCCACGTGTTTCTCCTGTGGGACAAGTTCATACTAGGCATCTAATATGCATTGCTGTGTGATTTAGAAAGAAAAATGAAATAAGTTAAAAGTAGGTGAGTTAATATGGCTTTCAGAGCTGGAAAAAAATTTTTTTTTAAAATGCAGCTATTACTTGAGATGCATGATTCCAGAAATGTTTTAAATTTCTGTACTGTAAAAAACTTGATAGAGTGTGTCCATTGTCCCTCAAAGTCGTTGTACTTATGGTTCTTTAGAAAATGTTTTGTTAGCAGTGTTTTGGCTCATGAAGAGTTCCCTTTGAGAAGAATTTACTATCATGAGCTCTGTTGAAATTACAAATCCTGACTGTAAATCAAGGAACAACTTCAAGGTGTATTTGCCATAGTTCACACAACCACTCTATTCTGAGACTTTCAGATTTAAAAATCAGGGGTAGAAACAAAGTGTAACAACTCAATGCATGAAAATTCACAGATTTACAGATTCACAGATTCACAGAATATTAGGGGTTGGAAGGGACCTAGCAGATCATCTAGTCCAACCCCCCTGCCAGAGCAGGATCACCTAGACCAAGTCACCCAGGAACAGATCCAGGCGGGTCTTAAGTGTTTCCAGAGATGAAGACTCCACAACCCCCCTGGGCAGCCTGTTCCAGAGCTAGATCCTGTTGCAGCTCAATGCTGCAGCTACTCCATTCTCTGACCTAATGGCTCAGTTGTCTTCAACTTTCATGGGACCAAACATTTTGCTGTCTTCTTCACTAGAAATGTCTAGATTCTCTCACAGCAACATGTGGAGAAGAAAGTCTGCCCAGTGCAGTTGCTGTCATTTCCTGGTCTGCTTCTGAGACAAGCTGTGTGCACAGATGATTTGATCTTATGGATAGGAAAATAAACTTTTTCAACAGATTGTTTGCATAACTGTACACGACCCCTCAATGAATTGCTGGAAAATCTCAGTTCTATAGCCATACCCTTTTTAATGAAGTTTGCCTTTGAAATTATTCAATTATCCATCCTGCTGCTCAAGAAAACCAGCATAACACTGATTTAACACAGCACTGCAGCAATTAGCAATCACAAGGCAACAAAGAAACACCTCACTACTCAAAGAGGGATCAAAGTATGAAATCAAAAGTAACTCATTACAATCAGTGCAACACCACTTCAGTTCTTACAGTAGCAATCAACAATGTTTTGCAGATTTTGACTCCTTTCCTTTTATGCCTAGAAAGAAGCTGTAGAGCATGCTTATTCCATCTGCAGAAATTAATCTTTTCAAAGTTTTGGGGGGTTTTGGTTGAAAAGTAGGAGCTAAGAGATCAATTGCTGATTTCCTGCAGCTTTTGTCTAGTCTAACTCCACTCAGTTCAGTAAGTCTGGAATTGAAAAAAAAGGGAACCACACATTGGCAGTTACACCCATAGGTAGTTTAATTGTTATTTTAAACACTTAATATATCTCCCTTTGCCTTCATATTACCCAAGCAGCTGCAGGTAGTTTTCTTTCCATTTGAATGGCTTTACAATGTTTGTGTTGTGTTTTGTTTTTGGTTTGTTTTTTCAAGAAGGGGTGGTTTTTTTTGTTGTTTTGGTTTGGTGGGGTTTTTTTTCTCAGTGCTTCTATTACTAGCTGATGGCACAGGGGATTTAGACTACTTTTTAGGTTATTGGCACCAGAGACATTCTTAACCATGCTTATTAGACCTTCAAGAGTGCTAATTTTCTCATACAAAGGGAGTGTTGAACTTTCATTAATGTATTTCCCAAGTGCTTTAATTTTTCTGATACCATTTAGTATAATTATGTTTGCTTTTAATACATAAGTGTGGAAAATAATGTACATTGGGAAACAAACAACACAAAGCTGTCATAAAAGCATAAAAGAGCAGCTGATAAGAAAACCAGCAATACAACATTGTTTTTAGAAGCAAGAGCTGACACACTGTGATGCTAACAACTTTAATTAATGATGTATCCAAGGTCAAGTATAAATGAGGAAGAGAAGTTCTGTTAATAGAAAAAATGTGCTTTTAAGTATACTAATTTTTAGTATACTAAAATTGGATGTTTAGAAATGTGCAAAACCAGAGAATTCTGATGAAATGTTTGATTGGAAATATATTCATCAAGGTTTTTATTTCTCTCTGGAATGAAAAATGAGGCATCCTTTTTAGAGATAACAAAAAAGGAAATTTTGGCCTTTGAGTCCAAATCACCAGTGTGAAATATGTGTCCACTTTATTTTCATATATGAGAGTCATAGGGCAGAGTTCAGGACATGTTTATTTCACAGTGAGTTTGGATCAAAAAGGGGGAGTACCTTTTCAGTGGAGATTTGGCAGCCATGAAAATGAATGTCCTGTTTCACAGCCATTGATTCTCTTGCTTTAGCAGCTGTGCCTAATAAACTCTAACTGGGAATGATACACCAGTACAGTTTTTCAGTGCTCAAATTCCAAGTAATTTATCTGCAACACACCTCCCTCCACACCCTGCATTTGGATGTTGGTTTAGGGTGACCAGTACCCCTCCTCCAGCATGGCAAAGAGGATTTTAATGGACAGCAAGGCAGATGACCACTTGCAGCAAAGCATGCTGAATCTGTGTGGGATTCTTGCCTACCCTTAGGCAAGATTCACCATCTCCTCAAATAAGGATTTTGGTGAAATTAATTGCTCTAAGAAAGTGAAATTTCCCTCCAGCAATGTTCTTCACTAGAGGTATTCCATTTGGCTGTGTTGGGGTTTGGCTTGTCTAGTATTTAGCCATTTAAGCATCAGCTAATGTAAGCTAATCACCTAGGCTTCTTGGACTGAGAAGCACATCCAGTGTGCATGCTGGAATTGATTCCTGCTAGAGGTAGCATGAATCACCTTGTGGATGTGCCTCTCTTTTTCCATGTGTTACTGAAGGAACCAACATAATTAGCTTCAGTTGGACTTAATGCTCTTCCAGCTAAAATACAGCATAGAGGCAACTTGCTTAAATTTTAGTAATGTAAAATCTATGTCTGGATTAGATGAGGACACTATTTTCACTTAGCCTATGTTTGCCACTGATTTCAGCTAACTTCTGGTCACATACTGTTGAAAATACCACAGCAAAGTCGAGGCAAAATAGTTGCTTTTACATTTCAAATTACCTTTTGTGTTGAGGTACTCCACTGATGGTTCTGCCAGCATTTCCCATTATCATCTCCTATATTTAGAAATATACTGCATCAATGAAAGAATAGAACTTGGCCCTCTAGGGAGTGACTTTTTTCCATCTGAGATAATTAAACAGATCCACATGAACAGTAATAATCCTTCTTTTTAAGCACTGGTGGTTTGAGACTTTTCATATCCCTTCTATCAAAAAAAAAAAATTTTGTTTGTTTTACTGCATTGTAAATGATAGATCTGTAATGAGTACAGCAGCTTAATTTTCTTTCATTTTAATGCAAACTAGTAAAAAAGTCCTTAAAAACTGGAGAGAACAATTCTGCTCAAAAGTAAAAGGCAGACAGACTCTCTGACATCATACCTCCAACAAAGCAATATAATCATGGTCATTTACTGTCCCAGAGCATGTAAATATGTCAGAGACATTACAGAGGACAAAGTTACAATTGTTCCTGCAATAATACTAAGATTTGTAGCCAGTAATCTCCAGAGAAGAGGAAAATGTGAAAGTTGAAGTACTCCATAGTATGAAGATAGAAATGTACTGTCATTTTTTAGCATGGAACAGCTCCCAAGCTTTTCCACTAGTTCCAGCATGCTCTTGAATTCTCTTCCAGTTGCAACTGCAGTCTTTTATTCCTGCTCCTGGGTGCGAATCCTGCTTTTGCAATAAAACTTCTGTTGCACTCACAACCCTTTCTGAGTTCTGATCCCTTGTGAGCCACTGTTCTCATGGTACTTTTCACCCAGCCTATTTTTTGGTCTATGTGGCAGGTCATTCTGTTTGCCTTCTCTTGTAATGATCACCAGGTTTTTTAAGAAAGCAGCAAAAAAGCAGTAGAAATGCTGGCACTCACATAATGTCCTTGCCACCTGACAGTGTAAAGAAGGACAAATGGCATCTTTTGGACTGTGAAGAGTCTGCCAAGTCCAAGCTGCCTCACAACATTCTGCAACAAATTGGGTTAGCACAGTGGATGAAAAATGATTGTCTGCCCTGAAGTGATTGCTTTTTTTTTCACTTTCTTTGTTATCATTCTTGTATCTGTAGCTCTTTGACATGGCAAATCACTGCTAAGAGAGAAATATGAAATGTCTGTCAGTGGATGGCCCAGCATCAAAACAGACCAATTAGCAATGCCCCATCTGCTGCTCAGACTCATGCTTGCTCCCTGCCTGTTCCTGGAGCCAAAAATTGCCTGGAAACCATGGGTTTCATGCACAGCAGCAATAGCCAGTTTCTCCAGTGCTACCCATTGTTGAGAGAACTTCTCATAGGAGCTGAAGAATGGAAGTACTGACAGCACCTTTCTTAAAGGAGGTAGGCCTCTTCTTCTAAAACTTGATGCTGTTCAAGAGATTGTTACAGACTAGTTGGGGTCCATTAATACAGAAAGTTAAATTTGGTGACAGAGAGTTCCTGCCTTTTCACACCTGTACTGGACTGCAACTGAAACTGCCCTGCCTGGTGGAAGAAATGAATGTGCTGAATATCATCTTTATTAGGTTAAAATCTTAAATTAATCTAGGACTGATGAAAAATGTAAAGGGAGACTAATGAAAGCCTGCTACAAAACTGACCCTCTATCATGATAGCAAATCAGGTTTGCTATATCAGGTATTAACTACTGGGTAAACTAAATGAAGTGAGAAGGAAATGTTTGCACACATTGACCTGAAAACAGAGTTTTGTTAGATTGGGTCAGTGTGACAGTCACAAAATGTATGCCACTTTTATTGTCAAAAATGTCTTTGTGGCCTTCATTTAGCTGGTTTGGAAAGTCCTGATTACATGTGGCAATAAGATTCTCAACCTGTGTTCTGTTATTTTACTTTCCAGAAGCTTCTCATTTTAAGGGCTGCATGAAAGACTTTACAAGGTGATGCCAGTGTTGCCAGTCCTTTCCAGCAAAACTTCAGATGGAGTTGGATTGTGTGAAAGTCCTCAGTGTGTGGCTGCTGCCAGAACTCCTATTCCTGTGGACTATATAAAATAATCTTAACTTGGTGTCAGGAGTGGAGACTGGAGTCTGCTGTGAGACCTGTTGACTCTCTTTGCATTTCTGATTCAGGCATATAGAATCATAGAATGTATTGGGTTGGAAGGGACCTCTAAAGGTCATCCAGTCCAACCCTCCTGCAGTAAGCAGGGACATCTCTAACTAGGTCAGGCTGCTCAGAGCCTCACCAAGCCTGGCCTTGAATGTCTGAGGCTTGGGGCCTCCACCTAAGCTAAATCTACCCTTTCCTAGCCATTACCCCTTATCCTGTCACTACAAACCCATGTGAATCCCTTGCTTTCTTATAGGCCCCTTTCAGCTACTGGAAGGTCACTATAAGGTCCACCCTGAGTCTCCTCTTCTTCAAGTTGAACAATCCCAACTCTCTCAACCTGTCTTCATAGGAAAGGTGCTCCAGCCATCTAATCATTTTTGTGACTGTACATCTGTGTCTACATTTATATCTGAAATCTACATCTGTGTCAAGGTATGGTTTCCATCACCTCTTGTATTTTTGAAGTCTAACATCACTCCATGAGGCACAGGTAAGCATGATCTTCATTGACAGGAGATGAAGCTGGAGCCCAAGAAGCAATAACTTGCTCTGGTATTTTTCCATACTCTCCTGTTTATCTGTTTCTTACCAGGTAAGACAAATATTTTTACAAGAAGCCAAATTGAAGGAAAGCATCCTTCCTATGGATTTGCATTTGGTGAGGTTGTCTGACATCTAAGAGGAGCTTTCCATTTGTGCTTTTTTCCTCCAAAGGAGCACTAACAGTCTCTCAGCTTTTGGTGAAGCACTTGATAAAATTGTGTATTTTTAAGACCAATTCCCCCTTTGCCAGATGCTTGCACTAGTCTTTTTTTTTTTTTTCTTAGGAAATCAGACTTAAACAGGTCTACAGCTGATTGTGCTTTTTCAGGCACTTATCCAGATGCATTAAAAGCCAAGACAACAATAACAAAAAATATTCTGTAGCAGTTCCTTTTACTCAGTGAGTCCAGTTTGGCCTCAGAAAAGGTCTCAAGATTGCTTAGTGTAACTAAGAGTAGAACATGGGACAGTTCATGTAGTTTTCTGAGGCATGAGTCAGAAAGTCAGATCTTGCTTCTGGTATAGTGAGCTCTGAGAAATAAATTGACCCATAACTTCTCTGTCTGTCTGTATATTTCTTCTGTCAGAGCTGTTTACATTTTCTTCTTTGTTTAACAGTAGAAACTGGAGTGGGTGGAAGGGAAAAAAACCCAGCATGATTGGCTGTTCTTTTTCTAACAGAAAATTAATTGGGAGGGATGGAAGAATCCCTCCTCTCCAAGGAGTCTCATCAGTGTTTAGTCCTAGGGGATGGCTGCATCTGGTTCAGCTTAGCTGTATCTGTCTTTAGTATTGACCCTTCATCCAATTTCACATGCCTGATGGAACACTGCCTTTTTCTTCTATGCTTGCATCTTGCCATTTTTCTTTCTCCTACCACTCTTATTATTTTATTTTAGGCTTGTCTGCTTTATGGAAACCCCTGTAAATCATTCCAAGATCTGTTGTCAGGAAGTACACTATCGACAGTCACACTGGCATGATTTCTTTGGTGTTTTAATGCTACTTGCAGTGACTATACTGGACAATCACACCCTGACACTGATCAAAAGCATAAGAGAGCCAGTAGATGGCACCATTTATTGTATTATAGAAGATTCATAACCAAAGCCTGGAGGGTTTTTCCCCCTTAAACCTGACTGTCAGTAAAACATTAATCAAACCTCCATTTTTAGAGATGTTACTTGCAAGCTTAGTAGAGTCCTCACTTTATATCCTTTCCCAGGGTTTCCTGGGAAGGATTCAGTGGCAATGCCTTAAATGGAAAAACATTTTAGAAACAATAATGGAACTAGAGGTCAATAGGATATAGCCCAGGGGAGCTTTCTTCTGTTTTGCTGCTAAAACACACCCTGTTGCTGCTTTACTTTCTTCCTTCTATTAAATAACAGATTTGCTTAGAGGCATATCTCCAAATCCAGTAACTTCAGAGAAGATTCAGGCAATGGTCATTTACAAACATGGTTCAGCTCTGCTATAATAATGAATAGTACTATTTTCTTACAACATATAGCAGCTGTTATCTAGGGCTCTTGGAGTGCTCCAGAACACTAATGAAGTACACCTCACAACACCTCTGTCAGATAGGGAATATTAATTCCCCAGGAGTCTCATTGACCTCAGTGGGTACTTGTGTGGTTTTAAGTTTCTGAGAAAGATATACTCATGTGAATAAAGAATACAGAACCAGAAGAAAACAGTATAATATATTTTATGCCATTTCAAGCTGAGTTAACCCCTGAAGCATTTTTGTTAAAGGTTCAGCCTGCTTGCTTGTAGGTTAGCTACAAGTTTCCAATTGTGTGGGCTTCAAAGACAGTGATTTCAGAGTCATTTACCATTAAAGGTTAAAAACAGTTGCTCTTTCTAATTTCCTGCTACACAGCCAATGTAATTTTAATACTGTGTGCTGTAGAAAGGGAAAGAAATACAATGCTGAAACATTTAACAGGATATATTTTTCTGTCTTTATTTTAAGTTATAAAAAGTGCCTGAAAAAAAGCTAGTGTTTCCAGTCAATGATAGTTTCCTGGCATCAAAAGATTTAGAGAATGAAATGAAATATCCAGCAGAAAAAAAAAACCCCAAACAACAAAAAAAACCAACAACCCAACAACAAAAAAGCAAGACCAAGAGAAGACAAAGGAAAAGAGAACAACTTGGATCTTTCAGATTTATCTGTGTGCTCTGTGTATCCCCTTCACTGGGCTGTCAGTTTTAATTGGACTGCAACCTACTGTCGTTGGGTTCACACTGATTCAATTAAAAAATCCTGTTGTTAGGGGTTTTTTTTCCATATTGCCCGTAAATAGGAATATTGTAGGAGTAATAATGTTAACCCCAGTGTTCTGGCAGAATGTCAACTCAGGTGATTATATTCTGCCTATGGAAATTTCAGTTGCTGTTTCAGCTGAATGCATTAGTCTTTATTTTCCATTCCAGACCATCATGTTATATAGCACTGCTGTGTATTGCTAAAGAGCCACCCCAGATGTGGCTGCATTTTAGTGATCACTGAAATATGTGGGAAAAAAAATTTCAGGGACTCTCCTCCTGGTAAAATTCTAGACTGTTTACAACATAAAAGTGCAATGTTGGGGGTGAGAGTTTTCAGGTTGACATTAATCAGAAAAAGGCTGAGCAATTCTGTGCTTTCAAAGCACACCCCTCTGCCCTAAAATGGGGCAATAATATCCAGATAGCCTTTGGAAGAGTTAAGAACAATGACGATGCTTGATTTGGGTGATTTCTAAGTAAAAATGAAACTTGTTTTACACAATGAGCAGAATGATAATAAAATACAATGGGCGCTCAGGAAATCAGCAGCAAAGAGGCAGTGTAACACAGAGTTAACTGGAGTTTCAATAGAACTGGCCACATGGAAGAGAATCACAGAATCACACACAATCACAGAGTGTTAGGGGTTGGAAGGGAGCTAGAAGATCATCTAGTCCAACCCCCCTGCCAGAGCAGCATCACCTGGACCAAGTCACCCAGGAACAGATCCAGGCGGGGCTGGAATGTCTCCAGAGCAGGAGACTCCACAACCTCCCTGGGCA
>JAOEGS010014279.1:0-13393 GCA_025447755.1 Corythornis vintsioides
CCAATAAATTTCTTGTCTCCTTATAAGTCCCGGGTCTCACATCTAAAATAAGATAATAATTGTCTAAAACTAAGACATTCCTCTACTGGTAGTAGTCCCTTTAAAGTCGGACCACTTATCCCTATTCAAGCTATCACTCAAGCTCCTACTCTCCTCCTATTCCAGCATGGTCTTCCGCATCCTCTTTATGCTCTGGTTTTATTTCTTTTCCTTCTTTTTTTTTTTTCTTTTTTTCTTTTTTTCCTCCCAGCATTTCTAAGATGTTTTCACAGAGAAGTTCACCAATTGACCCATCTTTGGCCTGCAGTGGAGTTGTTGCTGACCTGGCTGGAAACAACTGTAACCAGTACAGGGCAGTTGACAATTTTCTCCCAGAGGTCACCACTTGAGCCCCTCCCCAACCTAGCAAATTATGCCCAAAGCAAAAATGTCACAAGGGAACTATTCCAGAACATGCTTTCTTCTATGGTGCTGGGAATTTCCAGATTTAGAAAATATCAAATAGCAAGCATGAAGTTATACAGTGAATTTAAGCTACCATTTTTGAACACGAGGGAAGAATTTTTCATAAACCTACGAAGATTAAGTGTCCAGTTTTGAGCACCCCAGTTCAAGAGGGACAAAGAGCTACTGGAGAGAGTCCAGCACAGGGCCACCAAGATGATTAAGGGAATGGAGCATCTCCCTTATGAGGAGAGGCTGAGAGAGCTGGGGCTCTTTAGCCTGGAGGAGACTGAGGGGGGACCTCATCAATGTCTATAAATAACTTATAGGTGAGTGTGGATGCTAAAATAACTACTGCCTGGAATTTTCCTTCTCGTGAGATCGAGAAGATTCCCACCAGCTGTGTGACCTTGGTGGCAGCTGTTTGTAATACAATAGAAAGATGGTTTGATTATGGGTGTTGTGACACCTCAGCCAATCACCCCAGGGGTGGATGGCTTCTTGAAAAATTGTCTGGAGGTAAAAGAGTATAAAAAGAGCTGTAAATTAATAAATAAAGGCTTCTTGTCATCTACGTGAAGAAAGTCGTCTCTTCTCACTCTTTCTCACTCCTCCGGCTACTACAAGATACGCAACAGTACTTAATTTCCACATGACAAACATTAGCTCCTTTTGTGTGGCTTTAAATCAAGAAAGGTTATTTTTCCCATTTTACAGACAAGATAGTGAACCAGATGAAGGCAAATACTTTCGTCTCAGGTCCCTTGGTGAGCGTGTGGAAGAGACTCCAAGGCAATACCTGAGTCCGGCTATGGAGCAAGATTGTCTCAACTCTGCCTTAACTTCCAGACACCAGGGCAGTATTGCAACCCTCCTTTGTGACTTGTGAAACCTAATAACCTTCAAACCTGTTCTTGTTTATACTTTCAGCCCACAAAGGCTTGCATGGCTGATATAACTGATTAAATCAGTTGGAAGCATGAGTGAAGGCTCAGAGGCCAGCGGAGATGATACAAAGCATTCCCAATGCTTTGCCCAATGTCTGCAGAGATGTGGAGAATCAGACAACTCAGAGGCAGTGGTCACAGATGGTGGTTCAACAAGCATCTAGAGCAAGCCTTGAGCTGTAGTCATAGAATGTAAAACACTATGTAAGACAGCGGATGGAGTGAAAAACCTGTCTCAAGACAGTGTCATATTCCAGGGATGCTCTAGGGCAGAGTAAGTGACTGCTGAAGAATTCCAGCTCTGCAAAAATCATGGGGAATGGGAAAGAAGGGACCATGTCAGGAAATTGATTTGGAAAACATATTTTTGGGCTCTTCTTTATGTCCTGATTTGGTTGTTAAGAGGCTGTCAGGTTAATAGAACTTTCTAAATATGAAAGAAGCTCCACATTTGTTTTTTTTTTTATATACCATTACTAAGTACAGCAAGTGGATGCAATGAGTGCTTTACTGATTATCTACTAATATTTACACACTTTCAAGAACAAAAATTGTTACTTATGACTTATACATCCATATTGGTGAGATAAAGAGGAATATCTGACTCCTGAGGGTGAGTATCTGAGTACTTCAGGGACAGCTTTGTATTTTCTAGACCAATAAATAATGCTTACTGTGCTCTGCCAAGCACTCTACACAAAGACAGGATCCCATAGTTTGTATCTACTCCCAACTTCAAGCTTCACTTTTGCTTCCATAAATGGTGTATATGTTAAAGTTGTCTTGGGTGCTTCAGAACTACAGCATCCTCACTTCTGCCTGCCGTGTGGTTAGTCTGTAAGACTTCCGTTGAGATACTGTTGGTTTTCATTTTTCTATATGTATACACAAAGAAAGAAAAAGAAACCCTGCCTTAAGAGCCTGCAGTCTAACTGGGATAAAATAAAGGACTTGGAGAAGTCACACTCCTGTGCAAGTAGCAAGAAGAATGCACCATTTAAGAATTAAGTGCACAATTATTCAGGGGCTTCATTTTCATTATTTAAAATTATCATCATCTTCCTTTGAAGTCTTGTGACTATCATAAAGTCAATTTCATGGAGGACAACAGTGGTTTAACAGAGACTGAACCCAGACTCACTTTCCCCCACAGCTGTCTTGTACAGCAGCATCTTCCCCTTCAGGATGCATAAGAGAGTGTGCTTAGCACAATGCATTCAGACCCAGTTACAGAGAGATCCTTCTCTTGCTCAAGCTGTTCACAACCCATTTATGCCAGATGGCATGGCTATACTGCTTCTCAGCATTTTGTTTTACAAGTCTAAGAACTTTTAGCATGATGCTAGCTCACTTTGTTTCCAGGGAAAGAGAATTATTTTTATATGAGACCTTCCAAAAAGTCAAGGCCAAATCCCTCAGTGCATTGTAAGTGAAATGTCTCTCTCTTGTGTCAGTCCTCTGTAAATTATGTACTCCTCAGAATGTTAAGAGTTTCTAGTTGTAGACCTGTCTTATAGCTGGGATCACAGCTGCACCTTAGAAGCAGCAGAGAGTATAAAGACAACAGCAAGTAGCTGGTGCTGGCAGGAGATTCTGTTATTAGACCTGGGTAACTCTGCCTGTGAAATTAAATTGCAACCTGCTGTAGGTCACAAAGGCAGGAGGCATCATACAGCATCTAGATGTGAGGCTGAAGGGTCAGAGCTTGTCATTTTGGTCCATGTTCATATCACTGATGCAGGTAAATGGCAGAGAGGCCCAAGTTTTGTCTGTAAGGCAGGTGACTAAAATTCCTTGAAACCTTGTTAATTCTTCATGTGAAGCCAGGGATACACAAAAATCCCAAGGCAGATGTAGAGAGGAAGGACTTACGATACATGAAGCACAGCTGCAGAAAAGCAGAAAGCTTCCTAGCTGAAGCCCCTCCAAACTGTTTGACCTAGCAGTTGTTTGTGATAATTAACCTGAATTGAACCCAGGATAAGAAGGTTCAACACGGACAAGTGCAAGGTCCTGCACCTGGTTCAAGGAAATCCCTAGTACCAATATCATGTGGGGAATTAAGGGATTGAAAGCAGCCCTGTGGAGAACATTGGACTACTGGTGGATGAAAAGCATTCTAACTGCAGCAAGCTTGGACTAGATGATCTCTGCAGGTCCCATCCAATTCAAATAATTCTACAATGCAAGGCATTGACAACTTTATTCAAGGGAAGAGGAAGAGAGAAGCTTGTCCCTCTGCTCCTTTGTGGACCATAGACTATTGCCATCTTCTGCCCCCTTCCTCTGCCCTGTGCAGTAAGAGAACTCACAAGTAGGCCCAGCCCAGCCCTTGAATTCCACAGTCCTAGAACAGGTCACAGCTGTGTCTAGTGATGGCTAGATAAGTGTATAGAAGTGGCTGCTGACAGTCCTATCTATCATTTGGTTCAAACACATCCTACTGAGAAGTATTAAACTCTTGGAGACAAACTTTTGTTGTTATTTAAAGATCTGGCTTTGTATTTCTGTGACTTCTGGTGACTGTTCTTGGTTCTCTCTTTTGTGGTTTCTTCTATGACACTACTAAAGGCTTCCCAGATGTGAATCCACTGATTGGCCTTCTACATAAAAAAAAATTTTAAATAAAACAATGTTTAATCCTGATGCTGTTTATTTTTACGCTGTGGGATACTGAAGGCATAAAATATGCCACAAAGTAAAAAAATGTTGAGTTTAAGTTAGTCAATGTCAAGTGCCTTTGCATTTTTAAGGCAAAAGCTTTATTTTGATCTAGAACTGAAATTCAAATAATTTAAAAGCCATTCTGATTTTCCCTAAAAATAAGGGATGTCATTTTCATCAGAACTGTAGAAAACCACACACATAGAGATGGGTACAAAGCCTGATCACTGCTCATCTCCTGTCCTTGTACCTACACCAAGGCACTGTTATGAACTCATGGGTGTGGCAGAAGAAAATAGGAACTTCTGCTATAGAGAGATTGATGATTTCTGGATTTTCTATTCTTTTCCAATTACAGGAACAAAAACATTGCACATCATTTGCAAGCCTAACGATGCTGAGCATGAACTGTGCTTCAAATTAGAATTTCTCTATAGATTATGTCCAGAAAGGGCATAATTAACATACCTGAATTCAGAAGTCAGGAAATTAAAAATCTGGCACCTTTACACATTAACCTACTAGTACCTGCTGTTCCTGCATTACATACTATCTTTTAACACTGATTTATTACAATTATAGTAAAGCTTTATACTATTTAGTTAGTGAAGGCTGAAAGCTTCTCATATTTCCTGCTCAGAGATGATTTTCAAGAAAAGACAGGAAATTTAAATTCTATACTTCTTGAATAAAAATTATGTATGTCTTATGTTCCTTGTTTTGACTATTTTACCACTTTACATGGTTCTTTTTTTTTTCATATTATGCAAATTTTAACAGGCTAAATATTGTAAGTAGTACCTACATTGATTACCAGCCTATGTTTTGGCAGTGACTGAACAAATTACATGGTTTTATCAATTATTTTCTTTTTGTAAAAATATTATTTATATTTCTGCCAAAATCTTTCAGAATTTTCCTTCCATAGTAATGAACAGATGGGGTTTATTTTTATACTCCATTAAGGTAGAGTGATGCTTTAAAATACAGAGATTTTCCATGGACCAGAAATGCTATTTTCCAACTTTCTGTGAAATAACCATAATGTAAGTAATACTGAGCACTCTCTGAATCAGATTTAGGACTGTTACTAGAAAACATTGGTCAAATTCCTGGTGTCTGCACTGTAACAAATCTTTGTTGTTTCTGAAATATATTTATCTATTTGCAAACACATTCGGGAGCTATGCTTAGCTGTGGAAGATAAATCATTGTAGCAATCAGTCTGGAGAAATGGGGTAAGAAATTGGAAGGATGGGAGTTGCCTGTAACCTTTCTTTTTAGTCGATGACCTCTCCACACAAAAATATCCAATTGTCACCCCTCCAGGTTCATCTGTTTCTTTGAAGGCAGGTTTGAAATTGATTAAAAAATAATCCTGTTATTGTAAATAATAAATCAGTATGGTGGTAGGTATGTAGAAAATACACAGCATATGAGTGGAAGCAAGGCTACTGGTCTAAATTCAACATTAATGAATGAGTTGGCAAGACAAAGTGGAGGATAGGTTACCTGGTCAAGGTAGGAGTTAAGAGAGTCCTAATGCTCTTTGTATTTCCATAATAGATCCATATTGGGATGAGAGAAGAGGGAGAAGGTGGAGGCCAATTAACAGTGTAATTTACAACGTCGATCTGAAATACAGAGACTTGAGAGGTCTATTTTTCTGAGGGTCGTTATGTTTTCTATCACAGGGTCACAATACTATTTTTTTAGTAGGACTGATATAGCAGCTTACTCTCCTCAATTATCGTAATAAAGGACTGGACTGGTTTATGTGAGAGCCAGGGAAGGAGAAATAAATATGGCTACACCAGCCTGACTCCTCTTTAACTTTATTCACTGCTGAGCACAGGTGGCTCGGAAACGCAGCACAAACCGTGTCAACTGGCCATCGTCCCCTCAGCATCACCGGCAGAGCCCAGAAGACAGCACCTGCGCCCTGCACGGCCCTTACAACTGCGGTTCTCGGCTCCCGGTTCCCAGCGCTCGGAGTCCGCCTGGCCCGCGGCTGCGTCGCCAGCGGGCTTCGTGCAGTGCTCTCCCGGGGTCTGTGGCAGTGCAGATGGCCGAGCGACCTGCGCCACTTCGGCGCCGGAAGGACAGCCCACGCTGTCGGCTGCGCTCAACCACAGGCTCCCGCTGTGCGCGGGCGCAGGTCGCGCTGCGATCGTGGTGCTAGGCTGCAACACGGAGAAGCCTCAGGCTCCAAGCAGTGTTTCTCTAGCCCTACTGTCAGGCCCTCGCACTCTCCCGGCAGGAACCGTTACACCCGCTGAGGACCGAACCCTTCATACAGCTCCCCTCCTCGATCCCGTTCCGTTACTCAACCTTTAAGACGGTTTACCTCCGACGCGCTAGGGGCGCCCTTTGGCCCCTCCCGCCGGCCACCCCTACCTAATGGATTATCCTCGGGGAGGGCGGGAAGCCAGTAAGTGCGGCGTCCGCTTCCGGGTTTCGTTGCGGCTGGGCACCGTGCGGTTGCTCCTCCCACAGCGGCTCCTGCGGCCCGGCGCGGTCGGGTAGTATGCGCAGACGCGGGCCTTGGCTCAAGATGGCGGCGGCGGATAAACAGAAGCACGAGCATGGGCGGGTGAAGATAGGGCACTACATCTTGGGCGACACGCTCGGCGTTGGTACTTTTGGCAAAGTCAAGGGTGAGCGGCGGGGAGCGGAGCGGCACGGCACGGCACGGCCTAGCCGGGCTGAGGCAAGGGGCGAGCAGAGGAGTCTGTCCCGCTGCCTGCGGTCGTCTGTCGACGGCCGGTCTGCTGGCGTTGCGCGGCCACCGAGGCCTGGTCGGGGGGCGTGTGGGGCTCTCGGCCGCCGCCACCTTGGTCTGGGCTTGTTCTCTCTCCGCTTCCAAATCCTGCGGTGGGCTGAGCTTCGCCGGGGGCGACGACGGGGAACCTGAGGTGCTAAGGCGCTGACTGTTGCCGCCGGGCTGTATGAGTCACCGGGCTGCGGCGCCGCGGGCAGAGCGCTCCGTCGACGTCGGAGGCAAAGAGGCCGGGGCAGCCGGCAGAAGGCGTTTCACGGTCCGCAGTGGGTGCGGGGCGGGGGGGCCGCAGGCTGAGCGCGGCGTAGTGGAAACGGCGGCCGGCGCGCTGCAGACGCCTCTGATGTAGAGGAAACCATCTCTGAATGTCCGATGGCGGGACTGGTAGTCTCGTAGCGGGAAGCAATGGCTGGGGCACAAAGAGCTTTCACTTCTGTATATAGGGAAATAATAGTGGGAGATAATGATACTGTATTTATTTAAAATGGCACCGGATATGTAATGAGTCTTAATTTTTGAGGTGCCTGTATACTGTATTTTGTTCCACAAGTGTTAAAACAGTTGATATCCTTGTAAGGAATTCTTGTTCCCTCTACAAAGAGAAATAAGCATAAAAAAGTTGAGTATGGGATTAGTGGATTAGCTGGTAATACAGTTGACACACAGACACTGCAAGGCTTTATGCTAAATCCAATTGTCTAGTGGATATTGAAGTATTTTTCAGCTGAGATTTTAGAAACTTTTCCCAGTAGGGGTGCAGATGCCATGCTGGGACCTAGTAGAAATAAAATAAAATTTTCCCTTGATCCTGTCTGCCACAGGAGGAAAAACTGCATTATTTTACACTGTTTCTGCTGTGTTGTTTGCAAGAATTATTAAAATACTGGGGTAGTGGATTGAAAGCATACTTTTACAAAACATATTAGGCTTGGGTTGTATTCTTCCTAAATGTGTTGGTGGTTTTATTTTGTTTGTTTGTATTTGTCATGATTACAACTAGTAAAAAACCAACAGCTTGTCCTGTTCTGTCTAATGTACTTTTAACATGATACCTTTTTTCAGTGTAGATGTTCCTACTGTATGTTCTCTTTAGAAGGTTCTTCAAACTATAGGCGTGTTCTGAAGAAATTACTGAGTATATTATATAGAATGTATTTGTCTCTAGGAAAGCAATGGAAAATATTTTGAGGTTATAGCACTTTTGAGTCTCCTTTTTTTCAGGATATGCTTAAAAAGTGATACCCCCATCTCCAGATACTTGGCAGAAGTAACCCTCAGCTGGCAGCTGGAGTACCTTTCCTTTTCTTGGGAACTTAGCATCTCCTATAGAGAGGATATAAAATAAGGCAGAAAGTAGGCCTCATATTCTCTTTCCCCATGGAGGGACTATGTGTTTGGGGGGGGAGAAGAGTCATCCAAGATGGGGTTTTTTTTGTGGTTCCCCCCCCACCCTGCCCAGTGCACTGCACAAAGCTAAGGTTGACATACCCATTAATGTAACGTTCTTAAATTTGTTGCTGCATTACTCCTGCTGTTCTTACATGTATCGGTAACATCTGAAGTCAATGGTCAATTTATGGAGCTGCTGTTAATCTTAATATATTCTTGAACTATGCTATTGGCATTATCAGAGAATAAAGAAATGTAAGGCAGTATTAGGTCTATGAAGTGGATTTCTTACAGCTATTCTTTTGAAAGACTATTAGCTGGTTGCAAGATTAGGGCAAATATATTTAGATTACTTCTGTGAGCCTTCCCTTTTATAGGTAGAACTTCTGTCAAAAGGTAATACAAAGTAGCTTTCGGAAAGTTAACACTGCCTGCTTCCTTTTCTATGTGATGAGCACCTGGGGTCTTGGTTTCAGTTCTGTCTTTATGCCAAATTCAAAAGTAGCAGTCTGTTCCTAGGTAGCATCTGGTCTTTATATCCAAGAATCCAGGTTTATTTCATGAAGTAGGTGGTTATTGGAAACAAATATTTTAAAGCTAGATTTGTTATAATCTTGAATTTAAGAGGGATATAAAAGTTACTGAAGAAAATAACAATTCAATTTAAAATGTCTCAAGCAAGTGAACAGCCTTTTGGAGATCTTCTTGCACCCTCACAAAACCATGGTATGTTTTCATTATAGTAATTTCTTCAAAGTTGGGAAACAGACTTAAGCAGAAAATATTTTGTTTGTTTTTTTTCACCAGTCAATTAACAGAATCAAGGATCGAGACATGCAATCTTGAAGGCTGACACAGCTAGAAATTATTTCAATCAACAGGAAATATTACTATTTAATTGCCTTGAATAAAAAATATGTTTTGAAAAACTTTCCTTATGCCTTATGCATTGAACATAGATTGTGGTAGATAAAACATTTCCAGTGCTTTTCTGACTTCTAATGAAGTTTTGGTTGTTTTCTAAGATAGACTTGACAAATGGAAAATGGCTGGTATGATATTTCATGAAACAATGAAGTAGAAATGAATATATGCTAAGCTATAGAATTGCTCAAACATATGCTACTTAATACTACTTCACTGTACTTTGTACAACAAAGGGAGATACAAATTTGTGTCTTACAGTTTTTTTTGGGATAGTTTCTTAGAAACTGTTTCTTACTAGCCAAAATTAATGTTAAAATTTAACTTAGTAAGTAATGATTTTTTTCCAATACTTCTGATTTACTTCATTTCACATTATTGATAGGCAGATATTTTGTCATTTAAATGTAATGGTTGCTTTCCTAATGTTTTATGTTAATGATTCATTACTCCTTAGGGTTTGAATATAGGTGGCACAATTTGTAGGGTTCCTTTAAAACTTACTTGAACTGAAGAAAACCAAGGGGATGTGATTGCCGTAATTATAGATGCAGTAGAAAGCAGATAATTCTTACAGAGAACATGATTTCATGATTCTAGGTGCTGGCCTGTCAGTGCTTTGTGGTGTTTCTAGAAGCTGTGATGGTTGTGGGCTTTGTAGTGTGTTCCTCAGCAGTGCAAATGTCCTTAGTCCAGTGCTCTGGTTATCATGGTCTTTTTTAGGCGCTGGCTCCCCTGAGTGACAGGATGTGTTTTTTCACATTGCAGTTGGAGAAGTTCAGTATGCTCAGGTACAAAGGGCATCTCCACCACACTGTCATAGGTAGGGTCTTGGGTAATCTGCTACGTAGTAACTTTCCTACAGAATTTAGGAAACTATTGCTCAGAGTGTTGGGTTTTTTTTAATTGTGAGAATATTCATTCAGATGCTTATAATTGTCTTTGTCTTTCTGCTAAGAATTTATTCTCTTGCATTTTTTTTTTAAGTGCAATGTAGAGGCAAAAGGCAGCAAAAAAGTCTTGTTGGGAATGAGATTTATAGATCTATTGAATGCAGAAAGATTTTTGTGAATCACTGTTGTTTATCCTGTCTTCCCAGGGATATACTGAAACAAATCTTGAAGTCTCGGGCTTAGATTTTCAAGTGGGGAGAGATCCAGATGAGTGAATAGTATGTTAGCACAAGTCTGGATCATTATGAACTATGAAGGTTTATCTTAAAAGATAGGGATCGGGGTGGCAAATGAAAGTGGTGTAGTGTCGTGTATCTGCCAGTTGCTGGAGGAGGAGAAAGAGTGAAGCTGAGATGATTTTTTTTTTTTCACCAAGATGACAAGAAGCCTTTATTTATTAATTTACAGCTCTTTTTATAACTTCAAGGTAATTGGACAAGAAGCCAGCCACCCCCTGGGGTGATTGGCTGGTGTGCCACAACACCCATAGTCAAAACATCTTTCTACTGTTTTACAAATGGCTGCCACCAAGGTTACAGCTGGTGGAAATCTTTGCGATTCCAAGGAAGGAAAATTCCATGCAGTACTATTTTAGCATCCACAGTGTAGTTATACTCATTGCATGTAGAAACCAATGCAAATAGCAAGGCTTTCTAGTGGAAGAGATACTTTCCATGGTTTAGCCCTCATCAGGTTTGGTTTAAGAAAAGTATTCTTAACAACTTTGTTGCAGCTCCTTCCGATACCACCTGCGAAATTAGGGATTTAACAAGGGTAACTGCCTAGGAAGTATTTTACACTTTTCTGTCCCTCTGTTGAAAGAAAAATTAAACTCCCCTAGAAGTAGGAATGAAATTGAGGAATTAATGAGGCTGCATGTTTGCATAGCTTCCTGTAGTTACTGTTGGACCTTATTTTGTACTTTTGCCCCTTATTTTATATAATAAAGCTCTGGTGTTTGCTGCATAGGCCCCAGAGTCAGGTTGCTCCAAGAACAGATAAATATTTTAAGTAACTCTTAGCAGTAATGTAAAGTAATTACAGAGAGGGGCTGAGATAGCAGTGATTTTTTTTTAATTAGTGATCCTTGCAGATACAGTAGAAGAGCTGCAGGAAACATATTTAAGTGGGTAATCAAGTAAGCCAAAAAACTTGGAGTGACACAGGGAGAGAATATGGTCTCTCTAGTTAGCAAGGATGTTAATGTATGGGGATATGCTTTTGTTTGTTTGCATTAGTGCTAAAATACAGTTATATTGCAAGACTTCTTACAGTTAGGTTTAAGGTTTTTCATGTATATCCCATTCATCTTGTAATGATAGAGCTGTGGGAGAAATTGGATTGGTGGGGAAGACATGTCACCTGGCTTTCAACATCCTCAGAGATAATGTGCTTGTCTGCAGTGCTGTCATTTAACTGGTATTTCTTTGCTGCAGTGAAAATGGGCAAAGTAATGTCTTATAGAGCAATTGAAAACCCTGACTAAATGCTTCCTTGTTCTTTGCAGTTGGCAAACATGAGTTAACTGGGCATAAAGTTGCAGTGAAGATCCTGAATCGCCAGAAGATCCGCAGCCTTGATGTTGTAGGAAAAATCCGCAGAGAGATTCAGAACCTCAAACTCTTCAGACATCCTCATATAATTAAACTGTAAGTTTTGCTTGCTATAATCAAACATTTTAAAACAGTAATCTCTTTTATCTTCCCCTAATCTGAAACATGTTTAAATGGCAATATTACAATCATGAAAGTAATCAGCTTCCAATTAATGCAACCATTTTCACTGTCCTCTAATGCATTTTCATGAAATGGATCTTTTCTGCAGCTGAAAAACTCTGTTAGATCTTTGCTTACAAAATCTTTGGGCAGCTTTATAAAAGGCATTATAGGTACTTCTAGTAGTAGCTATCTCTTTTTAGCTGCTACCTAAAGGTTTTTTTTGTTTCTGGTTATATTTTACCATTTTTCTGCTTAGAAAAATGAGTTAATAAGATTGTAAAGGGCATTTCTACAGTAAGTTTATTGTTTTATTACTTGAAATATGTTTTTAGTGCTATGCTAATCAGTGATTTATTGTTTTCCAATGTAGATGATACTCATATTTTTCTGAGTTAAGGATATCATGAGCAACTTTGAGGACCCTTTTAATCCTTAGCATTCTATAATACGCAGTTCATTAAATGTGATGGACATTTCAGAATTCTTCAATATAGCTGTTATCACTTGCCTAAATGTGTTTTGTAGTATGCCCCCTTACATTTGTTTGTTATCATAGCTCACTAGTGGAGTTTAAAGTACAATTTTGTATGTCCTAGAGTAGATCTCTCATATCTGGTCTGAGGAATTTGACTTTTTTTTAAATTTCATTTCCTATAATCTTCATCTTCAGGGTGTGAGGTGTTTCAGAGGTTTGGTTTTGGTTTTTTTCCCTCTCTCCATTGTCTTAATTATGGCGTTGGTGTGTTGTTTGTTTATGTTGGGTAGTTTTGTGTGGTTTTTTTTTTTGTCTTTGGGCTTTTTGGCAGGATCTTTTTTTTGGCAGTTTTGTATTAAGACCCCACTGCCATTGACAATTGCTATATTCATATATTCATAGATATTAGGGGTTGGAAGGGACCTAGAAGATCATCTAGTCCAACCCCCTTGCCCAAGCAGGATCACCTAGACCAAGTCACCCAGGAACAGATCCAGGCGGGTCTTAAGTGTCTCCAGAGATGGAGACTCCACAACCCCCCTGGGCATGGTTAAGCCTCATCTGGGAGCTAACCACCACACAGGAATTGCTCACCAGCCCCAAGCGTGAAGAAGAGAGAGAAAAGTACAAAACCCTGGGAGTTGAGGTAGAAAATTTTCATGCAACACTGCAGCAGGAGAAGTTTCAACAATAATAATAGCAATGAAGCAATATACAGAAGGAGTGATACCAGATGAACTGAGAAATGGCGATGAGCCACAGTGTCACAACACGAGACGGGGAGACAGTTTGATGCAAACAAAGCTCCAATGTTTATTAAGAAAAACAGTCCTTTTATATTCTTTTTCTTATAGTACCGATATCGCAGTCTTCTGTGATAGGTTTAAACAATCATCGTGCTAACTAATAATTGGCTATTACAACATCAGCAGTTTTAAGCTTTATATGACATATTTGTCTAGCCTGACCTATTTTCTAGCAACTTACAATAGAAGCTTTTTAACTACAAATTCTTCTTTTATCGTATCTCCTTCCTGCTGGGGATGTGCTGTTCTACACACTTTTTCGACCAAGGCTTATGTTGCAATTGCTCCAAGGTC
>JAOEGS010014280.1:0-10644 GCA_025447755.1 Corythornis vintsioides
AGCCAGGACAAATACTGTAAATGTATCAGTGACAGATTATTTGTGTGGGAAACAGAACCAACATTAAAAAAACAAAAAAAAAAAAAAAAAAAAAAAAACCAAAAAAAACCAAAAAAAACCAACCCAAAACCAGTCAGCAATAAACTACAAACAGTACTTAAAATGAAAACTATGCAAATTTTGGAAGACCTTACATAAAATTCTTTAAATGCCACACTTACTCTTTTCATTTGGTCCATAGTAATAACAGAAGACCTCCAGAGAGATTTCAACAAATCCAGTATCATTTTGAAGGTCTTTTCTCCAGTTGACTCCAAAACCATCACAATGGCCTAAAGCAAATAATTTAAGTATTTTAAGTAGAAAGAAAACACTGGGCTCAAGTGCTTGTTTAGTAAGCGTATGGACAGTGAAAAGGAATGAATGTATTATTATGCATCTTCTGGGAGGCATGACTATTTATTACAAGAATTCACAATTTTAGTGTGTTCATATTTGAAATTAAGAACTGATGAGAAGTTGGAGAATTTGAAAAGGAAAATCAGAAAGGACTAGACATAGTGAAAAGCCCTTCCTTTCTGGCTCATGTTTGAGATACACAATCCATATGGTTGCTGCAGTACAGATGGCAATTAATTTTGTGAAATTTTGTATTGATGATTATTTCATATCTGTGATTTTAGAAGAACGTAGAAGTTTAAAATCTACAATTCTTCACAACTCACATTAACTAAAAGGCATCTGTTTCTTTGTCATGAAAGAATTTTCTAAAAGGAGTCAGTCTACTAAGAAAATTCTGTAGATTGTGGGTGTTCAGCTTTACTGGTAAACAACTATTTCCCAATTTGGCAGATAAAGGCGTACAAATGGGAACAGTCTCCCAGATACAGCAGAGATCTCTCTCATATAGTCTGGTTCTGAAACATCTCAGAGCTTTTACAAATGGACAATTCCACCCTGAAAAGGAAATTCTGTAGCTTAAAAAAGAATACTCAGAAATCTGAATCAAAAAGGAAATAAAACACCAAAGCAGAGCATGGCTTTTTGCTGCAATTCCTCAGCAGAAAATCTGAGCTCTTCTTTTTCAGTAATCTACTATGAACTGTATTTATATATTTACCCAACAAACAAAAATTAATTCTGGATTTCTCCAGAGTTGGCAGCAGTTTAACTGTTGTACAATGTGCACACAAACCATTAACATTATATGAAACAATTCAGTTATTCAAATAACATCAGAATTTGGAACCTGAACTCCAGATTCCAGATCTATTATTTGCACGCCCACATCAAAAACAAAACCAAAGCTGTTGCTATTACTGACTCTGATTTATCTGATTAAACACACTCTGATTTCTCCTTACTTCATATACAAGTTCATGGTGAAAATGGGGTACTTCCAGTTCCTGAAGGCACCGCTCGGCTTCCAGCACATCTCCAGAAAGCAGATACTCTTTCAGCAACATATCAATCTATTGAATTTAAAAAACAACATCAAAAACCAACAAGAAGTCTAACACTAATTAGAGATGACATTTTAGAACTACCAACTGCTTTGTGATGTTTCTGCGATGAACCCAGCAGGAAGTTAGTTCCTGAAACTTGCTGGTAGTGTTTTTATAAAGGTGATTAGATTGAGATATTACCAGCAACCTGAACAGAGTGTAAGCCAAACACCTATCTACAGCATTAATGCAGGCACACAAGCCCCCAAAAAACTGCTTTATAAGCTGTGTATCAGCATAAAAGGTTAATATGGCTATGATTATCTTCTCCCCAGTCTCCTGCTATCATCTGTTATGCTCATAACTTAGAAATTATGACATTTTCCTTTAAACCTGCCTACTTCATCTCTAAACATTCCTGTTTCTTCCACTTTATTATGTTGCTTTTAATCAGTGATGCCAAAATGTAACAATAATTTATCTAGATGAGCCATTTTCATATTGGCTATTCTAATTAGTTCACCATTTTATGTTGTAAGCTTTTAGAAAGCTAAGTACTTAAAGTTTTGCTTAAAGCAATAATAAATATATACTTGCAGTACAGAATATGCACTGGCATGTTCCCACCACTGACAAATACTACAAAATCAACAAAATAATCTACATCAGATTTTTTTAATTACTTTGTATTAAAAGTCATAACACTCAAGACAGCATTTTTCTATAGGATGTATCTCTTTGCTCCATTGCAAACAAGATAAGCTTTGACAAACTGTTTTAGAGAGAAGAGCCCTGTAGCAGTTAGCTACCTCTTTAACAAGGTGTTTCACAGACTGCTGGCCACCTCCTGAGCCCCACATGTTGTCTATGCGCTTTCCACCCTTTGTCACACTCAGCAACACAGTAGCTCGGTCCAGTGCAGCTCTAGAAAGCAAAGTTGGTATTTTAAAAAGTTAATACAAAACTTCATTTCAAGGCATCTCTATCTCCCCCTACTGCCATTCCTCTTTGCTCAAAGCAGCCAGATCCCCGGGGGAAGGGTCAGAGTTAGCAACTCCACAGAGACACTTGGATCAAGAAGCCAGCAAGCTAGCTCTCTAAATCCCTTCTGCCACCTTCACACTTTGGGTGATACCATGCTAAGGACAGATAGCAATCTTGTGATGGTAGCAGATCTGCATCATCAATACAGAGCCTGAGAATGCCTCACAAGGAAGTACTTAATTGTTTCTTACAAAGAGAGGGACCGTATCTGTGCTCCTTCAAGAATGCAGCTTGGCATGCTTATCTCAAACACAAGAAGCTTAAGTTGCTTCCACACCATGGAACAGCTTTTCTACTAAAATATCTTCTGTTTGGGTCTAAGTAATTCTAACACCTTGAGAATTTAAGCCCAAAGAGCATTTAAGGAGGCAAATAGTAGTTGGAAAAAGATGGTGTGGAGAAGCTTGATGGTTCTTGGGAGAAAAGAATGAAAAAGGAAGTAAGGTGGGGAAAAAAAATTTCTCAGATCCATTTAAGCACCATCAAGCTAAAGAAGGAGCAGTTACCCCAATCCTCATACTGGGTGCTAGCAAATAACAGTAACTCTATTCACTGAGATTTAGCAAGCAGAGAAGACTGGCCAAGAAACAGCAAAAGATGCAAAGCATTCCAGATGTGCTGTGTGCAGGCTACAATCCTTCAAACCACAGGAGACACTTAATAACCGACAGACAATTTTCACAATTGGAACCCTCAAGTTCAGCAGCTAAGCATTTCCCTTCCTTCTCAAATACATACTTGGGATACGGTACCCAGCTATCATCATTACACATGGAGCTTTTAGAACCTTCAAGGTTTTAGCCACTCTATATCAAGCCTGCAGTGTACAGGGTGGGTGGGTCATACCACAGTGCTAATTACTAAAATGTTCCTGTTTGTCACAGACTGCTCCTTCAAACTTCTCACCCTGACAAGGAAAGCAATTATACTTCTTGATGAATAAAGCATTACAGAGAAAGTATGGGAAAGCTCTGCATAAGTTCCAAACCTTTATAAGGCAAAACAGTTAAATCCCTTGTGTATTTCACAGCATACTTAGAGCAGCTGTCCCAATGCTATACTTACTCATTAATCACATTAAAGCTTTTTCTAAAGACAAAACCTTCTATAATCACTTCTTGTTTCAGCTCATTTTTTTTCACCCTCAAACATAAGCTGCACAACAACACTGACAAATTGAACTCAAATGTATCAATATCAGGAATTTGCAGTATTTCTCCTCTGAAACCAGCCAGTTTAGATTTTTTTGTTGTTGCAGGCTTTGTGGGATTACTTTTTTTACCATTTTAAATTAAAAACAAACACACACCACATGATTCATCCTTAAGTTCTAAATTTCTCATCATCTTTAGCATCTAGAATAGAAAAATGTGGCTGTAGAGAAACAAGAAGGTGATTACCGAGCCTGGACACAATCCACGGTGCCTTTGTAGCCGTCTATGTAGGTACTGCTTAGAACCCCATCTCCAACAGCTCTAGCAATAAACTGGCCCACCAGCTGCAACAGAACAGAGCACTTTTCATTAAATGTCAGATTACCAAGTAGTTCTGAGTAGACTATTATAATGTGCTTGGTTTTCAGATTTTATTTAAATAAGCCAACTCAAAGTAAAAACACAGCCTGGGAAATTGGTAGGAGAATTGGTAGGGGATTACAGACAGCAAGACAATCCACAGTCCACAGACTGTATTCTGACAAATACCTATTTCAGTTTACTTGATCAATTTTAGACACAAGTTGAAAGAAAAAGCTTTTGACTACTATCATAAAACTTTACAAGTATACCTGTGGTGCCCTGGGAGAATCCAACACCAATTCAGGTAGCTCTTTAAGCAGTCTATCGAAGGATTTTTCCACATCAGTTTTGCTTACTACTGTCCCACAAAGGTCAGAGATAAGCTTAGATGTCATTTCCCTGTGACTAGCCTTCCCCTCTAATGCCAAGGAAACAGCCAGCACTGGCACACTGTATTTCATTTCACCAAGGTTTAAATTCTTCAGCATCTCCTAAATAAGATTTGAAAAACAAAACATATTAAAGTTTCATAAGGTTTAATATATATATATATATAACTAATATAAAAATATTAATATGCTTATAATTATATATTTACATATATGCTTCTGCTCATGTAATTAATATAACTGCTTAGGTGTTCTTTATTGCACATTTCTTGCCAACAATCTCTCTATACACTCATTTATAGCTAGCAGTTGGATTCCCTTGTATGCTGCAGGTTTGCCACCTAAAAAAAAAAAAAAAAAGAAAAAAAAAAAAGGCAAAAAGGCATATGACATACCGAAACCTCGTTAGTATCTCCGTGTTCAAAATACTCCTGGATGATTGGTGTCAAAGTTTTTTCAAATGCTCTTTCATCCAGTGGTAAAACTACTGTTTCATAGACACAGTTATCCTGTTTTGAAAGGCAATAAAAGCATATACCATTTTGTAAACAGCACTGTCTCTTCTTATATCTTATGCAGGGCTAACAGCATTAACATATATCTTCCAAATCTAATGCTTTAGTCTTGGTAGTCACTAGTCTGCCAGGAAACATTAGATTATGTCTCTACAGTTAAAAGCGTGGACAATACTGGATAAGTGTCACACTGCTTACATTTTGAATTTACTGTTAACTGAATTCAACTGCAAGGCTGAATTTTCTGTTAAATGATGATAACTGCCTCCTGACCACATCTCCCTGATGTAATTCAGTTCCTTACTTCTCATAGATTACAGAAGTAACATTCAGAACCAATACTATAGATCACAGAATCCGAGCAAAGAAGTTTTCCAGCTAATGCTTATTTGAAAGAAGTTTTCCATGATCAAGAAGTAAAGCAGAAGTCCAAAAGCCTATTCTTCCATCACAGCAGTCTGTTTACAATGTTAGAAAAGCCAGTAAGAAGTTCCAAGGAATACTCATTCCTCATTAAACTTTCTTTTATGCTTTCATCAGCTTCATTTTTAACAGCCATCTCCAGTCACACAAAGTGGGAAAAATACGATTCTATGAGAGCCTCTCAGCTGCTACAACAAACAGCCTCTGCTCAAAGGACGCCACCACTCTGTGTTAGACAGAATTTACTTAGTCTCACAATCGTATTGATCTCGGAGACTCTAGGAACTTGTGTTTGTAATCAGTGTTTCATTTCCTCAGTGATATAAATGAAAGCATCCTTTGGCAAATGAGCTTTATTTACACCCCCCGAGCCACCCCCCCAGTAAGACGGCTGGCTGTAAGGTACAATCTTCCACAATATATTCTAAATAAAAACACATGTAAACAAAGTATCCAGGCTTTCAATTTTCTACTAGTGTGAAGTGGTTATACCAAGTAGATACAAGACTTTCAGAGGGTTGTGAATACAGGGAAGGAAATATCCATATGGGATAATGTGCCCTACTAAACTCCTGACTGGGAAAAGTCTGTGTTGCATTTTTAGCATGCTGCCTTTTTACAACACAGAGCAGCACTGGAAAAAGGCACTGCCTAATCAGGTATACAGAGGGCTCATGGGATAAGATTTGTATCACACAGAGACACTTCCCCACCAGTTGTCAATATTCATTTCCTAAACATAAAAAATGAGGATTTCATACAGCCAGGCTGGCATTCATGTAACTCACAAGGTCAAACTTCCATTAATATGAGCATCACAGCAAATGAAATTGATAAAGAGACTAATATTTGCAAAGAAATAATTTGCCTACCTGATCATCATCATAATTAGGATCCTTAATATCTACTTCTTCCACATCGTACACTTGACCTGGTGTTCCCCAAACTCCTTTACCACCTGCTCCACCTGGCAAAATATGGGACAGTAAGGACCACCAGTTTACAAGTAAATCTTAAGTTCAACCCAACATTGTTCCACTGAAGTGATGTGTCACTACTTGTGCCCACCTCCTGACTCTAACTATATACACTAAAAAGTGTGTGTTCATATAACAAGTTCCCACTTCAGCAACATGTCTTTTCACCGCTTTCCAGTAACCTACTAGTAGCAGCATGAAGCTGCACAAGAATTACTGTAGGTTAAAGTTGTACTTTCAAATATAACCATGCTTTTAAGTTTTCATTAATAACAATTGTGTTAACTACAATTGGTTCATATTTGTGTATTAAATGTGCTAAGAAAAGGTACTTACCTTAGAAGTTAAATTACATGTATAAAAAATATCCTAGTAAGAATGCCACCTATCAGTTCCTATTGCCACCTACTATCTAAAGAGAACCAAATGCTTGCACAGACACTGCTTCTTATGAAAATTGCTCCCAGTGGCAGGGTGATCGTGTTTTGGACAGCATCTTTATCATGCTACTCTCTTCATTAAGCTACACCAACCTTTCTTTGGTAGACCTCTTCCCTTTCCAGACCGGGATCGCCTGTCCAGGAGTTTCCCCTTTGGGCTAGTTGGTACAACTCCCACCTTCAGTGTTTCTCCATTGTCACTAACAGAGTCTCCTCTCCCAGAATCTCTTGAAGAGTTTTTCCTCAATCGTCTTTTTGCTTTAGCATTTATTTTGGCTTCAGTAATTGAAGTTGCAGGAATCCAATTTCCATTTATTTCAGTCTTTCGTTCCTCACACCCTCCATTTTCTTCATCACCAGAAAACGAAGCATCACTGAGATTTTCAAGTTCTTAAAAAGCAGAGAGAAAAGAAATCTATTAAACAGCTTGATGTTAGCATACCAAAAGACACTGCAGGATTACAACATCAACTAGAACTAATTTCCAACAGCATTAAGGCAAATGATGGTGTATCTAAGATATGTCTACACATCACAGTAATAAGGAGTTCCTGTACAAACGATCCACAATCTAAATAGATCATACGTCATGAGCTGGAAAGCTAATGAATAAAACATTTATGAACAGGTAAACCACAGAAAACCCCACCCTTGTTAAAACAAAAACTATCAGAACTCAGTGAGTAAGATCTAAGTGCCTAGTTCTCACTCCACCCACTCATCTCTTGATTTAGAAACAAACAAAACTGCCAATACAGTAAATTCTGCAAGAATTCACTAATGTTAACAGACCAGTCACCAAAGTGAAATTAATTTCCTAAATCATCAACCAACATTCCCCTCATTCAAGGAATCTCAAAACAGCTTACCAGCTGGAAAAATCAATGACCTAGGCTTAGAAGAATAAAAAAAACCATTGCTATTTTACTTTTTGTTTTGAAAGCTAGAAGGAAAAAAAAAACCAGCTGTTAAATATAAATTCTGAGTGGTTCAGTTACAAAGACTCATAGAATAAGGTCTTTTGAAACAGTATGATCTCTAATCTCTGTGGATTACTCCTCAATGTAGCTTCTGTACAGGCTGTTCCCCAAGACAATAATATGTAATAGGTAACTAGTCTTGTTTCATAGCTTACAACAAACTCTCAAGGATCTGTAACTGTCTCAGAGCACTGAAAAGTGCAGTAATTTCACTCTTTTGGAAGCTAATGAGATTTAAAAATTTGGATCTCAAGTCTTCTATTTCCACAAAGTTCTGATGTCCCACACCTGAGGGGTACCATTCAGCAGAATGTCTTAGTGAGAGCATTATGAGCAAAAACCTTCATAAGTTCTTCTTCCTCTTCTTAACCAATCAGATTTTTAAGAAAATAGCACCTGGGACCTACTTACATTCAGGTTAGAACCTAAAGAGTCCTGAAAACTGGAAAACACACACCCAAAAGCAACTGCTTCAGCTATTACACAGCCTGAATCTGCAGGGTTCAGTAGAATCTCAAAGATGCAACCTATATCCTGAACCCCAGGAAATGCAGTGATGAGGCACACAGAAGCAGCTGCTTTTCCAGCTGTGCCAAGCCTGTTTCACACAAAAGTCCACTGCCATAAACAGAGATCATGAAAAAAGTGTTTTTCATTCATATTTGAGCTTAGCTGAATGTATTACTTTACCACTGCATTACATTCTAATCAACAACATTCATTAGGGAGTACTTCTCAGAACTGTATTTTTTTCAATTCAAAACAAGTTAATGAAAAATTATTTTGAAAGCAAAGTGCATTAATAAAACATTTCCAACCTCTAAGTATTTACCCATATCAAAGAGGATACTACACTACAAAATGAACAAGGTTTGCTGCAACTGCCTCCTTCGTGATCAAAGCAGTAACATTTAGGTACTGGTGTTCACAGATCTGAGTGCTCTAACTGAACAATAACGCAGACATTCCAGTCTAAGCTTCATCCTTCCACTTATTACTTCCACAAAAGCATTCCTTTTATGCTTGCAGAAAGCTAAAAAAGAACAGCACACATCACATCCAGGAAAAGATTCCCCACAACAAGCTCTCTCAGTTTGTCTAACATTTTAATAAAACAATGAGAGATTTGAATAAAGCTAGCAGAGGGGAAAAAAAGAGCAAACCCAAACAAAACAGGTTTCCTTCCTCTCATTCCCCAGGGAGACCCCATCAGCACAACCAGCTCATCTCAGAAAAATCAATTTAAAATTTTCTTCATGACCACCCTCACACAAATTTCTCCAGTTAGACCTGCAACCTGTCTGTCCAGGAACTACATTCTCCAATGACGACTTCTTTCCCAGTTTCCAAAGAAAATGGCCACAATTAACACATCAATCCTCAATCTGACAACTAGGAATAAAAGAGAAGGCTACAGGCCAACCTCCTGACAAAATCATGATCACAGGTTTGAGACTAAAGGAAATCCTCCACAGGAAACATCCAGCTCCTAAGAGTTAGTATTTCTCATAACATTACTAAACTACTTTTTTATGTAACATTGCTTCCAGCTGCAACCTCTTTCTCCATAATATTATAACCAACAAGCCTTCCACTACTAGTTACCTAGTTAAGCTGAAAAATTAGGTTAAACAAGATACGTTAGTTTTCCAAAATGTAAGTACATATAAAATGATGCAATCTTCCTTTCAGTGTCTCATTTTTACATCATATAACATATATATACACACATATAAGCAATAACAGTGCTCTGTAAGCTTTAAAATGTTGCCTGCTACATATCAAAAAGTTATCAAAATTTATCTTATTACCCTGCTATTAAGCCTAGCAGGCACACGTCAAACCTGTGCTTTTAAGGTGTTAACCTTAATTAAAGCCTTCAGCAGGCAATTCAACTAAATTAAGTCCATTTAGATACCCAGCAGTTTCCCACCTATTACCAAAATGCTGACAAGTGATGCATCTTCTACATTAATTCTAGTTTAAAGTAAGAAGTCATATGGAGCATGTTGTAACTTCAATTGCATTACATACCATCTTAACATACACACTTTTTTTTTTTCCCTGAAAAACAGTTAAAACCTACAAGAACATATAAAAAGGTTGGTGCAGATCATCACAACTTTTATAAGATAAACAACATGAAATCGTGTTTGTTACCTCAAGAAAGCATCATAAACCACATTTGTGATCAGGACAAAACAGTGAATTTCAGGGCAGCCTCTAACAAACATTTGGCACATTTTTTCCCATGCCAGCCCACTTCTTGTCAGGCCTTTCATCATTTGTTTGCTCTAATTTTAAGTTAAAACAGCTACATAAAATCTGTACCTCTCAAATGCACCTACATATTTTACTTCTGAGCTTATTCTTTTCTTTACTACTGGAAGTCAGGTAATAAGGAGTCCTGAGAAACTATTATTTAGTAAGTCAATGAAAAGTTAACTTTATTATTTTAACAGATTTTGAAAATAACTGTAATCGAGCAGGATAGTATCCTGTATCTATGTCCTGCTGGATATAGAATTGGAAAGAACCATTCACTAAACTTTTTATTGTTTGTTTTGTTTTTTTTAAAAACAAAGGTATGTTAAAAAACTAACAGGTAACACAACTTTTCTACAGAGAACACTTCAGGTCAGCTAAGCAATTATAAGTAAAAAATACTGAATATATTACTCACCTGTTGGGCTAATATAAATTTGCTCCTTTTCTACTTCCATAGTTGCTTAACAGAACTGATTGTGAAATGTTAATTTTTAACGTTTTCCCTCCAAGACCTAAACAGAAACAGAGAAGTTCAGGGGAAAGAAAGCAGTAAGACAAATCTTAAAGTAAAAAGCTTCAATGACCTCACTCACAAAGTACAATCCAAAAATAAGGGGGGGGGGGGGGGGGGAAAGATATAAGACAG